>MU690349.1:7254-25480 GCA_026770625.1 Nicotiana glauca
TACCACTGAGTTGGAAGTACTCACTTTACTCCCTGTACCACATGTGCAGATTCAGGTGTCTCGGGAGCATAGTTGAGCTATTTGCTGTTTTTTCAAAGCTTCTCAGGAGTTGTCGAGGTAGCTGCCTGACGTTCGCAGGACCCGACTCCTCCCCTATCCCTTTATTACTGAGGATGTATTATTTTTTATCTTAGAGGCTCTAGACTCATGACCCCTGGTCTTTGGGAGATGTTGGTTATGTCAGTGTTTTATACTGTCTCTATCTAAATTATTTGGGTAATAGACTTGTTAAATTGTTACTTTAATGCTATAAATTGGTAATGGGATATGTGATTGGGTTGTGAGTGTCATATGGTCGGGCTTGCCTAGCAATTGTGTTGGGCGCCATCACGACCAGGATTGGGGCCATGACAAGTTGGTATTAGAGCATAGGTTACTAGGCCTCATGAGTCATGAGCCGGTTAGTAGAGTCTCACGGATCGGTACGGAGACGTATGTATTTATTCTCGAGAGGCTGCAGAACTTTAGGAAAAATTCACTTTCTTGGAATTCTTATCGTGCATATTTGATTCATATTGAGATATAACTCTTAAAATTCTTTGCACACGTTTGTGTGCGCACGTGAGCGCTCAGTATTATATGTTCCTTGATGGCTTGTGATTCCCCGATCAAGGGGTGAGATGTGATCCCCGTGAGTTTTATGTTGGGCCAGTCTGGGGGACTTGAGGCCAAATCTTGCCAATGGCTTTTGCACAGAGGTGCTGATCGTGTAAGCAAGTGTTTTGAACTTATATATTCAGTGTTTACCTTATTAGCCGGAATGGCGGTTGGATATCCATGTGATTAGTATGTTAGTGTTGCGAGGTGTAATTATATGACTTGGTAGTGAAGAAAAAGTCTGCGAGATAATAGATGAACTCTTAAGTGATTCGTTATCGTGGTTTGATGTGTAGCCCGAATATGAGTGCGTGAAGAATATTTTTGTTTCTCCTAGTTGGGAAGTGAAGTACATTACGTATGGCGATATGAGTTCAGACTCAGAAAGACTAAAAGGTTGTGTTATGTGTATGATGGTGGAAGGTGTGCTGAAATACTAAACTGAGGCGAAGCATGTGGGTTATCTCCTGCGGAGTGTTCTTAAGTGGTACGATTCTTATGTATATCGTTAGAAGATCTCATGCATAATTGAAAGGTACGTGTTGTAATTTGGGAATTTGGGTCGCTTCAGAGAGTGGACTCAGCTGATGTGGGGATGAATGCGAGGTTTGTAGAGGATTTTAGTATCCGAGGATCTATGTTTTCATAAACTGGTAGATGATTTGAGTTAATCTCACTATAATATTGTGTCATCATTAGAGTAAAAGTATTATGGGTTATTAAATATGTCCTTATAGAAGGCTTAGAGCCAAGTTGGGGAGGTTACAGTTGATTAGCTGATCGCACGGTTATGTGCTATGTTGTTTCCGTTTTGAGGTATGCTGGCGGATCAGTCCTGGTTGTAGAAAATGAGCCGAGGATGGCACGAGTGAAGCAAAATTTTGATAAAGGTTACATGGTGCTTCGTAGATGCGAGGAAATAATAGGATGCCTTGAGCTGTTGTTGATAAAGGATGCTCAGTGTATAGAGAAGGAAGATGGTTGTTTGTATTGGTATAAGATCATATTCTGCAGTGTCAGAGTGCTAATAAGGCACGGGCAGTTCTGTTCGTTAAGCCAGATAAATTACAGTTGTGTAAGAGTGGATAACTCTCGAGAATGGTTTTATTGTGTCCAAGATTTGGCATGAAATAATCAGGTGTCTCAAGGTTGGGTATGTGGTCTTATGAGCGAGTGTCGTGTGGTAAGCCTGGATTGAGGCATTGTGATGCTACAACAAGGATGAATATCAAGTGGATGATGAATAAAAAGAGAAATTTGATAGACGGAATAGCTTGATAATAGACCGAATCGGTATGGTAAGGGTATGATTAATTCCTTGCATCTGTTCGAAGTAATGGGCTTTTACAGGCATTTTGCAGCAATGCTCTTGGGTTTTGACGGCTTGCTTAGCTTGGTTTAGATAGAAGGATTCAGTCNAATTGTGTGTGTAAGGTTCGTTTCAGTTCGGAATGGAAAGTCATTAAATTCTTAAGTAGCACGGGCAGCTGTAGGTGATTTAAGAATCGATCTTCAGAGGATTAAGGTGAATGATCCTCATATGACTAAGGAAAGGGTGTTTCTAATCGTAGTGATTTGACAAGGGTATATGTTTCAGAAAAAGGCAATGTGATTAAGTTAATGGCACTTCAGTAGTGTTGAGACATCTTCTTGATAGGTCGACTGTTGATATCTGAGTGTGTTTGATGGCATAGGAGATTTTAGAAAACCTTCAAAGAATGACTGGGAGTTCTCATGTTCAGGCTATGTAGTTGTTGTGGATAGTGTGTATTAGTACCGTTAGTAGCTATTGGGATTGTTGGCCCGAGTGGGTCCTTCTTTGTTGGTATGTTAGATTTTGTATATAATGCTGAGATGTAAACTGGTTGTCGCAATGTGGGTTATTCTAGACTATTGTGCTATGGGCTATGTCGGAAAATGCTATCGGTTGCATGGCATGGTGCATCGAATTATGTTATAGCAGAGTGGTTGGTATTCCAAAGATTAGCGGACGACTGGGAAGGATTGTTTTCCTTAATTGGGTCTTTGTGACGGATGTCAGTATAGAGGTTTCTACCATTGATTCAGTTCCGGTATTGAGGGACTTTTTCGGATGCGTTTCTTATGGCCGGGCATGTCGTCGGGCAAGATTGTGGATTTCGGTATTGATTTGGTATCGGGCACCGTATCGTACGGCTGCGGCAGGAGTTATAGAAAGGGGAAGGAGCAACTTCAGGCTTCTAGGTATTGAGTTCGTTGGCAGGCCGATGTGGCTACGTATTCAGATTGAGATGGCTTGGTTGGCCCCGATATGTATTGTTGAGGGATAGGTTGAATCTATCGTTGTTGAGCTTGTTAGTGATATGGGGAGATCTATGAGTTGCTTTTTTCGGTGCTGTGAGGCGTTATGATTTTCGGACTGTGGGAACATATAGTGCAGTGCTATCGAGATTCATAGTGGAAGTTGAGGGGGGAGGACCTCAGTTGTGTTTGAGTTTTATAGCTTACAATGTTATATGTAGATATTGTTATGCACTCAGTATTTTTTTGTAATGAGCAAATTTGGCTCGATATGCATCTCCCTATGTGAGATATTTGTGTGGATCAGGTGGCACGCCGCCACAGGTTTGTTATCTGGATCGGGTTGCACGCCGCAACAGTGTGATGTTGAGAATAGTTTTCCATATGTTACTTTGTATGCCTTGCTTCCTGGTCTCTAAAGAAAGTCCGTATTGGGTGTTGCTCGACGAATGGCGCATCGGTTGTGTCCTTTCAGGATTGAAGGGTGTATATTACTTACTTCACCGTGGGTGTGATGGATTGCTTGGTTTCAAATAGCAATATGTGCGTGGCGGTCTATTTTCAGCATAGCAACTTGATGTGCTTCATGTGTAACACTGTTTAGATAAGATCGCGCATTGTAGCGAGGCTACATGGAGATTAGACCCATCGGGGTATGTTCGGATATTCTATTTCTATGATGTGGGACGGGGTCCCAGCCTTGTGTTGTGATGGTACTGAAGAGTTTGGGTGACAACTCTTTCGTTTGAGTCATTTGTCATGATTTGAGTATGTTCAGACCGCCCATCATTAGTGCGTGGATTGTGCCAGTTGTGGCTTAGGCTTGTGTTGAGGCATCATATCACCAGAGTGGTGTGTTGGATTCGAGGTGATCGTTGGAGTCATTAATGGACACGAACATATTTGATTACAGCTTGTTGGAATAATAATATCGAGGTTCGAGTTTATTCTGAATATTGACGTGACGTTCTGAATTTGAGTATGATTTTGGAAATCTGCTGTGGTATTAGTCAAAAAGGAAGTGGTTGATCTGAGAAATGGTTACGGTTTGCTATGTGTTTCATTATCATCGATAGGATATGAAGTGTTGGAATAGATCATTAGCTAATAAGAGGTTTCTATTGGTATAGGGTATTTGTGGATAGCTGTTGTGAATAGAAGTTATCGTTTCAGGTGCTAGTTCGGGAATATTCAAAGTATAAGTGCGAGGATTGATATTATTGATGGTTTCAGAAGTGAAAAGGTAGTTCTGTGAATTGTGGGCTAGACTGGATTGGGTAATTTCAGCCATGTTGTGTTGTCGGACCTATAAGAGATAGGGTGATGAGGGATCACCCCAGGTATATGTTGGGTAAGGTCATTTAGCTATTGGTTGGCTTCTAGGACAACTCTAGGTACGCTCGAGGACGAGCGTTTGTTTACGTTAGGGACGATGTGACGACCCGGCCCATTGTCACATGAGTTATCGCCCCGTTTCCTCCATATTATGTTGCTCTATGCTTTAATATCAGTATTTGAATGGATCGGATAGAATTGAATTGGTTTTAGTTGGAAATGAGGCACCTAGCCTCTAGAAGGAAGCTTGTTTTGGAAAAGTCAACCGGAAGTTGACAATATAGTTAGAGGGCTCGGATGATTTGATATTTCAAATTGGAATTTGATATGTCATTTGAGCTCGAATTTGGCAGTTCTTGGTATGTATGTCGTGGCGAGACGAGGAATCCGGTAATGTAAGTTTTATAATTTTTTGAGAAGCGAGCCCGGGGCTCGAGTTTTGCTAATTTTGAGATTCTTGATATTTTTCGATTGTTTTCGATTGGGTATTGTTCCCTTAGCATATTGTAATGCATTCGATCTGATTTTGGTTTGATTCGACGCGCGTAGAGGCCGAATTGAGGGGCAAAGGCGTCGCGAGCTAGAGATTTTACTGGTTCGAGGTGAGTAATACTTGTAAATGATATCCTGAGGGTTTGAAACCACAGATTTACACATCATACTACTTTATTATGGTGACTTGCACGTCAGGCATGAGCGTGGGGTAGAGCACCATTGGGGATTGTGACTTGGTCCGTCCCGGTTGTTGATTTTACTATGTGATTGACTGAAACCTACTTGATACTGTCATGATTTGGGCTAATTGCCATGTTTTGGGCTTCGTGCCAATTATTTGAATCCCTTAGGGACTATTATCACTGTTTCTATGATTCTTAGCATGTTTTCCTGATATCAGTCCTGAATTAAACACTGTCTCAAAATGGTCAGTAAATTTCTAAAGTTTTAAGCACTTAATCTATAATTCCCAATAATTCGAACTGAAAATGACAAACTTGACTATGCATGTGTGGCTTACATGCATATTTCTAAACTAAGCATAGATCGGGCTGCACACCGCAACAGTGTTGCATGTGCATTTCTAAATTGAGGATGGATCGGGCTGCACGCCGCAACGCTTTGTTATATTGATATTGCGCTTGGGATGTGAGAGCCCCTCCGGAGTCTGAACCCCCACAGTGAGCGCGGGTACCCAAATGGATCGAGTTGTACGCGCGGTCATGTGCATTGCATTGCATTCACGCAATGATTCCTGTTTGAACTACGTGGCATGACATTTAGCACTCTCATACCATTGCCATCCATGTTATTTCTTGCACTGTGTACCAGATACCCTAGTGTTATTTGTAAATAGAGTGATGTGCCCGTAGGGCTAACTTGTGTGCGGACTTGCACTACCTGATAACGCATTCATATGCTTACTGTTGGAAAAAGAATATTTTCAAAAGAGATTTTAAACTAATCTAGATGTTTTCTAAAGGATTTTTACGGTTTTACTATTTTTCCTAAAAAGGTTGTACTGCCCCATATAGCATGATGGAGTGTTCTTACGTGATTTCTTATCGCTCAGTTATTATTTACTCTTATTACCACTGAGTTGGAAGTACTCACTTTATTCCATGCACCACGTGTGCAGATTCAGGTGTCTCGGGAGCATAGTTGAGCTATTTGCTATTTTTTCAAAGCTTCTCAGGAGTTGTCAAGGTTGCCTGACGTTCGAAGGACCCGACTCCTCCCCTATCCATTTATTACTGAGGATGTATTATTTTGTTATCTTAGAGGCTCTAGACTCATGACCCCAGGTCTTTGGGAGATGTTGGTTTGTTAGTGTTTCATACTATCTCTATCTAAATTATTTGGGTAATAGACTTGTTAAACTGTTACTTTAATGCTATAAATTGGTAATAGGATGTGTGATTGGGTTGTGAGTGTCATATGGTCGGGCTTGCCTAGAAATTGTGTTGGGCGCCATCACGACCGAGATTGGGGTCGTGACACAGAGCCTCAACAACAATAAATGTTCCAAACAAGCTCTAGAATACTCAGCAATTGCAATAAGAATACTTGCACAACAGCAACAAGAAACTAACTTGATTTGAATTATGAATGAAAAACGGCAATACTTAAAAGTATGTGCAAGTTCTTTTCTTTTTTTTTCACATTTTGAATATTGAAAATGTCTCTTGAGATATCAGTCTTCACCTACCAAGCATAGAGATTGGAAAAGCTACAAAACAGTAAAAATAGTGTATAACTTACTATTTCAACAGGCACAGCTACAAAAGCTCTTGACCCCATGAAATGATTAGATTTCAGCTTAGTTCGATTGACCTTGTTTATCTCGCATCGTATCTACAAAGAATATATAAATATAAGTAAATAAAATTATAATGAAACAAATATGATGCTAAAGCTTATTATCATTTCGCACTATAAGTTCTCAGATGTTAGCATAAAAGAGTTGACAGAAACTAAAGAACCACATCAAACTCTTCTCAAAGGTTGCATTTTTCAGAGGCATTTAAAGGATCCTTTTTTTCTCTTTTTTACTTTCAGTTTATTTTCTACTCTTATTTGTATCTTCTGTAAGGGTCTACTCATATCAATATTAGCCATATCATCCATGAATGAATGTTGCAGCTAAAAAGTAGAGAAAAACAAGTTACTGAAAATATCTTATGTACATTTTGCTTGTTCGTATACTAAATAACTTAAATTACCTTTTTCTTCGAGAAATCGTGAATGTTGTTTGCCAGAAAAAGATATGACGAGACAAATATAAAGAGAAATTATCTTATGCTCTGGATTCTCCCACATGTCATAGAGCCTGTTCCAATTTTCCGGGGTCAACTCTGGCATTTCAATTTTACGAGCCTCTTCTTCGGAGCTTGCACTTTTAAATAGCTTTTTTAATTTGTAGCGCCATAGTCGGCTTCTATTTTTCAGAATATCCTCACAACTATCTTTGGTGTAATGCTCATCCAAGTTAATTTCAAACTTCCCCTGCAAAATGAGAAGTTTTGAAGACACTCACAAAACAATCAAAATTTCCTTTGCTGGTAAAAGATTAAAAACTAAGATATTTATTATGTAATAAAATTTATCAAAATATAGAATCCTTACATGACATCTAATTAATGTTGCATCCTTATCCTCTCTTGTGAGTTCCTTCCACTTGTTTGGAAGTGAAAGAAAGTTGCGAGCAATAATTCCTAACTCATTTGATAGCTTTGCTTATGGAATTTCCTTAGCTAGCCTTCCTTTACCAACTTGGATGTCTATAACCATCTTTCTCCTTATAGACTTCTTCATTTTCTCAAAACCTTTTCCCATTGTCCTTCCACGACCTTTTCTGATTCTAGGTGAATCATCTGATTTTAAAAAGTAAAAATCACTTTAAAATACTTGCTAAAATTCTTATATGGTATATATATATATATATATTAGTAATTAATTGCTATGCTATAAATGAAAACTCTACTGTTTCAAGTTTAACATTAATGAATGTTTCAAATGTTAATATATTTGGTTCCAACTTAAACACAAAAGAATCATAGATGCTGAAATATAAAGATTGCTATTTTTTTCCCGTCTAGGAGTGTAATAATTTGTTGAAACTTCTTATTGGGCGACAATCAGAAACTTTGTTTACATCCCATCTTTTAAACACAATCCATTTGTTTTAAAAGTTAAACTCAAGAAAAATACTGCAATAGGTGTGAAGTTCTTGGCTAACCTTAGTATTTGCTAATACCAATAAGAAAGAATGGGTGCAATGCAATTTATCAGATAATGACTTTCACATAAATGAAAATCCCCAATATACCTTCGAATTGCAATGGAATTGACCCGACCATAAGAAATTACTTTAATTTCACAGCAAAGGTTTCAATAAAAGTAGTACTACCAAAAGTCTGAATTAAAAGTGCAAGATATACTTGATGCATGTAGAAAAACAATATGAAATGGACAGAACAGGCCAAAAAAAAAAAGGATCCATAAGAATAAACAAAAAAAAAATAGTATACTGACAACAATGAGCAATAAGCATCAGAAAAAAGGAGAGCAAACAATAATTAATAGATACACTCCTAGTCAATATAATAAAAGTTACGTATTACCTGTATTAGCAGTAGGATTATTATTGTTTGATGGATCAGATGACCGGCTTGCTTGAGTAGAAGCACCTGTAATAGTGGTTTGTCTAGAGACACGTCCGCCCGGTGCCATTGATTTTTAGAATTCTACCAAAAATACTATATGATTTTAGTATATTCATTAGATGTAAAATCTATTAGTTTAACAAACTAAAAGTTAGAAATAACTAAAGAAAAACTCAAAAAGAACATAAATCATCAATCTGGAAAGCCTGATGCACAAGTTCAGATGGTTTGAAATATTAATGCTGCAGGTCTATACCAGGTATTATCCTTGTCTTCATACAAGGACCTCAAAAAGACATCTGGTGGTAACATTCGAAGTGGAAGGCAAAAACAACATAGTAGAGGATGCAGGTTTTCAGGATGCTAGTTGTACTTCTTGGATGAGTAACATGACTGTGTTATGGACTTCCAAATGCAATACCTATCTACAATAACTGACGAACTATATGAAGCTAAAGACAAAGCTGGAAACATAAGAACCAATCACGAGATTGAGATCCAAAACACTACAATAAACCAATTAGGGAAAAGACAAGTAACATGGTACTTTGGCATGCACCTAGGGAGCAATATGATAATAGTTGGGCCTACATATCAACTCAAAAATGCATATGGATACAGTAGGAAGAAAGTCACATGAGAAATGTATCAAGAATGTGACGACCGAACCCGTCGTCTCATGAGTTACCGCTCTATTTCTCCTATTTTATGCTTTTTCATGTTTCATTATCAGTATTTGGTGTGTTAGAGTTGATTTGGATTGGTTTTGGTAGGAAATAAGACATTTAGTCTCTTTTAAGAAGGCTTAAGTTGGAAAAGTCAACCGGACGTTGACATATGAGTTAGAGGGCTCGGATGTGATTTCTGGTGATTTGGTTAGCTTCGGGAGGTGATTTATGACTTAGGAGCGTGATCGGGAGTGATTTTGGAGACCTGGTGTAGAATTAGGCTTGAATTGGCGACGTTTGAATTTTGGCGGATTCCGATTGATAGGTGAGATTTTGATATGAGGATTGGAATGGAATTCTGAGAGTTGTAGTATCCCTGTTAGGTGATTTTGGATATGCGTGCAAATTTTCAGGTCATTCAAACATCGTTTGGTCAGGTTTTTGATCGAATGCGCATTTCGGAAGTTTTGAAGAAACTTAGGCTTGAATCCGATGTGAATTGATGGTTTTAGCATTGTTTGATGCATTTTGATGATTGGAAAAAGTTCGTATGATGTTTTGGGTTGTGTTGGTGCATTTTGTTGAGGTCCCCGGGGCCTCGGGATGATTTCGGGTGGTCAAACGCACCATTTTGGGACTTATAGTGTTGCAGGTTTTTCAACTGTTTTATTGCAGAAGCTTTGTTCATAGCGTTCGCGTGGGGAGTGTCGTAAACGTGTAGAGTAAATTTGAGAGGCCTGGAAATTAGTCATCGCATTTGCGTAGCTCAAGGTTGCGTTCGCGTTGTTCTGGGGAGTAAAGCATCGCGTTCGCGGTGCGTGTAGCGCGTTCGCGTAGAAGGGATGTGAGGCCATGAGTAATTACACATCTCGATCGCGTCCAAAGGGGTGCGTTCGCGTAGGTGGAGACTTTAGAACTTCGCGTTTGTGGGTTGGTAGCCGCGTTTGCGTAAGGTTAAATTGGGTCAACATAATTTGGTCATCGCGGAAGCGTGTGTCTTAGACTGCGTTCGCGTAGGGTAAATTTGCACCTGGGCAGACCTGTTTTTATAATATTTCATCTGCGAGCCTATGTTATTTTTCCTCCATGGTTGAGCTATTTGGGAGCTTGGGAGAGCTAATTGAAGAGGGATTCAAGGGGGATCGATTGGAGGTAAGTTTCTTAGCCTAAATACACGAGATTATGTTAGATTTAACATGGAAATTGGTAGAAATTCATCAAAAAAGGGGTAAAGCTAGGGCTTGAGTTCTTATATTTCGAATTGGAATTTGATAGGTCATTTGAGCTCGGATTTGGGAGTTCTTGGTATGCACGGACTCGCGGCAAGACGATGAATCCGGTAATATGAGTTTTGTAATTTTTTCGAGAAGCGAGCCCGGGGCTCGAGTTTTGCTAGTTTTGAGATTTTTGCTATATTTTGATTGTTTTCGATTGGGTGTTGTCCCATTGGTATATTGTGATGTATTCACTCTATTTTTGGTTAGATTCGACGCGCGTGGAGGCCGGTTTGAGGGGCAAAGGCATCGCGGGCTAGAGATTTCACCGGTTCGAGGTGAGTAATACTTGTAAATGATATCTTGAGGGTTTGAAACCCCGGATTTGCACATCATAGTGCTGTATTGAGGTGACTTGGACGCCGGATATGATCGTGGGGTAGAGCACCGTTGGGAAATGTGACTTGGTTTGTCCAGGTTGTTGATTTTACTGTGTAGTTGACTGAAACTACTTGTTATCATCATAGTTTGGACTGATTGCTATGTTTGGGCTTCGTGCCAACTATGTGAATCCTTCAGGGACTGAGATTTCTATTTTAGCATATCTTGCATATCATTTAGCTTCAGTCCAAGGTTTTAAATATTGTTTTGCAACCTCAACCATATTTCTAAGTTTTAAAAACTCAAATGATACTTTAAATACTATTTCGGGCTGAGAATTACTGTTTTATAAATGCCCAACGGGTTATAATGTTTTGTGGACTGTGCCTGGATCGGTCTGCGTGCCGCAGTAGTGATTTTAAATAGTGGAAACAATGACACTGTATGATATGACTTGAAACAGTGGTAACAATGGCACTGTATGTTAGAAATTGGTCGGGTAACAATGGCTGACCGGTCAGGTAAGAATGACTGACCAGGATATTGCGCTTAGGCTGTAGGAGCCCCTCCAGAGTTTGTACACACCCCCAGTGAGCACAGTCGACGATAAATCATATGCATGGTTGGCTCGAGCTGCACGCCACAACGGTCATGTGCATTGCATTGCATTCACACATTGGTTCCTATTTGTACTACGTGGCATGACATTTAGCATTGTCATATCATTGGCATCCATGCTATTTCTTGCACTGTGTACCAGATACCCCTGGTGTTATTTGTAAATAGAGTGTTGTGCCCGAGGGGCTGACTTGTGTGCGGACTTGCATTACCTAATATCGCATTCATATGCTTACTTTTGGAAAAAGGATATTTTTAAAGAAGGTTTTTAACTGAGCTAGATATTTCTAAAGGATTTTCATGGTTTTACTGTTTTGCTCAATAGGTTGTACTGTCCTATATATCATGATGGAGAGTTCTTACGTGATTTCTTACCGCTCAGTTATTATTTACTCTTATTACTCATTGAGTTGGAGTACTCACTTTACTCCATGCACCTGGCATGAAGTTGCAGGTATTGTTCACCCGGTAGCGGGTTACTAGTTGATTGAAGGTATGACTGTTGAAGCTGAGCAAGGTGACCACCAGCGTTCGCGGCACCGAGTTTCTTCCTCTTGATTTCCAGATTCATTTCTATGCATTACAGACCTTGTAGTTGTAGTAATAATCCTTCTAGATGCTCGTGACTTGTGACACTACAGTCGGGTTGTATTGGGTGGTAAATATCAGTTAGTATTGCCATTAAGTCATATTATTCATTCATTTATGTTCATTAACTGTTAAATGAGGCATTGTTGTTTTGTTGTCTGGACTTGTCTTTACGAGAGGCGCCATCACGACCGGGTTTGGTAATTGGGTCGTGACAAGTTGGTATCAGAGCCTAGGTTACTAGGTCTCACGAGCCATGACCAGGTTTAGTAGAGTCTCGCGGATCGGTACGGAGACGTCTGTATTTATCCTCGAGAGGCTGCAGAACATTTAGGAAAACTTCACTTTCTTGGAATTCTTATCGTGTGTAATTGATTCAGCTTGAGATATCTCTTGTAATTCCTTCCACACGTTTGTATGCGCACGTGAGTGCTCAGTAATATATGTGCCTTGAGGGCTTGTGATTCCCCGATCGAGGGGGGGCGAGATGTAATCTCCCTGAGCTTGATATTGGGCCAGTCTGGAGGACTTGAGGCCGGATCTTGCCTATGGCTTAGGCATTGAGGTGCTGATTGTGCGAGAAAGTGTTTTGAACTTATATGTTCGGTATTGTCGCTATTAGCCAGAATGGCGATTTGGTATTCATGTGATGAGTATGTTGGTACTGCAAGATGTATCTATATAACTTGGTAGTGACGAAGAAGTCTGCTGGATAATAGATGAACTGTTAAGTGATTCATTTCCTATTGTGATCTATTGTGTAGCCCTAAGTTATGGGCGCGTGAAGAATATTTTCGTGTCTCCTAGTTGTGAACTGAAGTACATTACGTGTGGTGGTATGAGTTCAGACTCAGGAAGACTAATGACTGTGTAACGTATATGATGGTGGAAGGTGTGCTGAAATACTAAGCTGAGGCGGAGCAGGTGGGTTATCTCCTGCGAAGTGTTCTTGAGTGGTATGATCCTTATGTGTATGTTAGAAGATCTCATGTGTAATTGAAGAGTACGTGTTGAATTCTGAGAATTTGGGTCGCTTAAGATAGTGGACCCAACTGTGGTAGAGATATATGCGAGCTGTGCAGAGGATTACGGTACTAGATGATCTATGTTTTTACAAAACTTGTACATGATTTGAGTTAATATCACTATGATATCGTGGCATCATTAGAGTAAAAGTATTATGGGCTATTGAGTGTGTCTTGATATATGGCGTCGAGCCAAGTTGGGGAGGTTGTTGTAGATTAGCTGATTGCATGGTTATGTACTATATTGGTTCCATTTCGAGGTATGTTGGCAGATCAATTCGGGTTGCAGAAAATGGAATGTCACGACCCTAAACCCGGTCGTGATGGCGCCCAGCATATTGCTAGGCAAGACCGACCAATCACACACACATTCTGAGCTTCCAGCTCACAGTCTTTGTTCAAAAATCATTAATAATGAAGAAATATCCGAAGTTTAGAAAATATATAGAAACAACCCAATAAACCAGAACAAAAATCCTCCCACAGATGTGGGGGCCACGAGTCAAGAGCCTCTACCAAATAGCATAATAATAATACTGAATATATAATAACCTGAGTACGCGAAAATGTCAAAAACACAATAATAATGGGGAAGTCGGGTACTGCGGACGCCAGGCAGCTACCTCGACAAGCTCCGGATATGCTCTGAAAGTAGCTAAATATCAAACCCTGTCCTGAGGTANGGTGTCACTGTTACCACTGTTCATATCAAAGGGGTACCCCGCCCTCACTGTGGGTGTGCAGACTCCGGAGGGGCTCCTTAAGCCCAAGCGCTATCAATAAGGCCTGAAAGCCTGAATAATATCAACATAAGGCCTGAAAGCCTGCTCTCAATACACTCGAGGCCTGAAAGCCTCCTCACATAACACTCGAGGCCTGAAAGCCTCCTCACATATCACTCGAGGCCTGAAAGCCTCTTCACATCACTCATCATGCCCTCACATATGGCCCTCGGCCCCAATCAGTCCAAAGATAGTCAAAAAGCCCCTCGAGCATCAGTAAAACAGTGATACTCAACTCAAATGATAGTTCATATATCAGTTAAAACTCCAGGTTTGAGTAAAATATAGCTGAGTTCATAAAACAATGTAAATCACACGGACTGAGTTCAAATAATATTTCAAATAGTGAGGGAAACAGTGATGACAGTTCATAAAGAGTTCAAACAATTGGCAATAAGCCCCAAGTATGGCAATGAGCCCAAGTCATAATGATAACAACAAATCATTTACAAATACGTGGCAAATACCAACAGCCGGGATGGACCAAGTCACGATCCCCAACGGTGCTCTACCCCACGCTCAGGTCCAGCGTGCAAGTCACCTCAATATAGCACTAGGATGTGCAAAATCCGGGGTTTTAAACCCTCAGAATATCATTCACAAGTATCACTCACCTAAAACCGGTGAAATTCCTCGCTCGCGACGCTCTTGACCCTCAAATTGGCCTCCACGCGCATCAAATCTAACCAAAACCAGAGCGAATAAATTATAATGTGCAAATGGACATTACCCAATCGAAAACAATCGAAAAATATCGAAATTCACGAAACTAGCAAAATCCGAGCCCCGGGCCTGCTTCTCAAAAAATTATGAAATTCACATCACCGGATTCTTCGTCTCACCACGAGTCTGTACATATAAAATTTATCAAAATCGGAGTCCAAATGCTCCCTCAAATCATCCATACAAACTCTTTAAGGTTTCAAGCCCTAACCTCCATTTTTACCCTTTAATCACTTGAAATTCCGTGATTAATTCATGTTTTTACACCATAAGAACATAATCCGAGTTCAAATATTCATACCTAATGAAACCCCTTCGAATCCTCTTCAAAATCGCCCAAAAACTCACTTGGTTCGAAGCTTAACTTGTGTTCTTTCTTATGAAATTCGCGAACACTAGTTTTCTAAAAACCCCCAGCATTTTCGCTTCTGCGGTCCAGAAACCGCACATGCGGTACTGCTTCTGCGCAAAATGGACCGCTTCTGCGGTCCCACTTAAAATCTCGAGGATCGCTTCTATGATCAAAAATTCCGCATATGCGTCCTCCCCAGACCGCTTCTGCGGTCCTATGTCTGCTTCTGCGGCCCCGCCTACGAGGTCAAAAATCCGCTTCTGCGGAATTCCCCTAGCCCCTCTTGGACCACTTTTGCGGCTAGCCAACTGCTTCTGCGGTCCTTTTTCCGCAGATGCAGAAACAACAGAGGCAGAACTCTCAATTCAAGCAATAATTCAAATTCTCCCCGTTTAACCATCTGAAATCATCCCGAGGCCCCCGGGACCTCAACCAAAAGCACAGACATGATCTAATACATTATTCAAACTTGCTCGAATCATAAAAACGCTATCGTTAACATCAAAATCCTCATTTATCATCAAATCAAAGTCTAAAATTTCTTAAAACTTCCGAATTGCACATTCAGTTAGAAACTCAAGAAAACGACGTCTGAATGACATGAAATTTTGCACAAATCTCCAAAATCACCTAACGGAGCTACTGGAACTGTCATAATTCCATTCCGACCCTCGGATCAAAATCTCGCCTAACAACCGAAATCCGCCAAAATTCAAACTTCACCAATTCAAGCCTAATTCTACACCGGATCTCCAAATCCAATTCCGATCACTCTCCTAAGTCAAAAATCATCCCCCGAAGCTAACCGAACCACCGGAATTCACATTCGAGCCCTCTAACGACATAGTTTACTTCCGGTTGACTTTTGTAAAACAAGCTTCCTTCTAAGAGGCTAAATGCCTTAATTCCAACTAAAACCAGGTCAATTCTAATCGATCAACTCTAATACCGATATTGAAACATGAAACAACACAATAAGGGGGAAACGGGGTGGTAACTCACGTGATAACGGGTCGGGTCGTCTCATTCTCCCCAACTTAAACAAACGCTCGTCCTCGAGCGGACTCACAGTTGTCCTAGAAGTTCACCAATAGCTGAATGACTTGCCATTCCTATAAACCAGGGTGATCCCACGTCACCCTATCACATATATGTTCGACAACACAATATAGCTGAATTCTTACAACCCATTTAGTCCATATACCATAGAACTACATCTCACCTTCTGAAATCTTACACAACATCAGAGCCTCACAATTTTACTCAGACTAAACCCGAATCAGCTGTAATAATCCATACCTGCAACCTCGGCTGCAATCACATAATATACCACATAACTCAAACACATGCAGCGATAACTTCCACTCACAACAACTGCCCACGACAACCCAAATACCGCTAGAAAATCTCTTGTTAGATAAAGTATCATTTCAATACCTTCATATACTGCCAACGGTAACTAAAACACGCGATATACTGAACTCATCTCTCAAATCAACCATTCATGAATCCATTTTCCTCTTGACTGATACCACAATAGATTTTAGAGCCAAACCTCGATATTACCTTTCTAACCAGCTGAAATCACATATGTTTGCACTCATTAAGGGCTCCAACGATCATCTCGACTATAACACACCACCTTGGTGATATGACACCTCAACATCGGCCTAAGCCACGACGTGCACAACACAGTCTCCAATAAGAAACGATCTGAACACACTCAAATTATGACAACCAACTGACTCAAACGAAAGAGCTGTAATTCAAATTCCTCCGTACCATCACAACACAGAACTGAGATCTGTCTCACAACATAGAAATAGAGTACCTGAATACTCCTCGAAAAGTCATAACATCACGTGGCCTTGCCACAACTCATGATTCTATCCAAACACTATTACCCCTGAGGCACCTCAAGTCACCAAGATCAACACGGTCAGCCACGCACAGATTGAGGTCCGAAACCAAGCAATCCATCACACCTACGGTGAAAAAATTAATATACACTATCGAAACCTGAAAGGACACAACCGATGCACTATTTGCCGAGCAATACCCAATACGGACTTTCCTCAGAAACCAGGAAGTAGTGCATACAAGGTAACATATAATAAGACTATTTTTCGCATCACACTGTTGCGGCGTGCAACCCGATCCAGATAACATACCCGTGGCAGCGTGCCACCTGCTCCAAATACCATACCCCACAAAAAGGAAATGCACATCGAGTCAAATTTGCTCATTACAATAAACATATATAGTCTTATGCTCAACCACATGAAACGCATCTGAAAAGTCCCTCAATACCGGAACAAAATCAATGGTAGAAACCTCTGTACTGACATCCTCCACGAAGGTCCAATTAACAAAGCAATACCTGCCAGCCGCCCGGTGGTCCTTGGGTTACAAACTACCCTACTAGAATATAATCCGATGCACCTTGCCACGCAACCTGTGGCATTTTCCGACATAGTCCATAACACATTAGCCTAGACAACCTGACATTGGGGCAATCAATCTGCAATCTAACATCATAACCCATATTTAACATACCAAGCAAAGTATTATCAGTTTACATTACCTCGAATACATACAATAATTAATCATATCCTTACCATACTGATTCGGTTCATTATCAAGCTATTCCATTTATCCAATTTCCTTCCCGATTCATCTTTAATTTGATATTATCCCTTGCTGTAGCACCACAATACCTTAACCCAGGTTACCACACGAGATTCGCACATAAAACCACACTGTCTAAGACCCATAGGCCACTGAATACCCTCACAAACGTTTTTCCCAGAAATACCACATTCCAGAATGTTTTACTTTGAAGAATTTCCTGCGATTCTGAATTCGCTACCATATCCTTCCAAATGCGGATACATAGAATCCCATGATTAACATAAAGTACCATAAGTATTGATCTTTTCTAATGAAAATATAGTCTCTAGCCACATACACAAACTTAAGACACCTGATTGTTGTATGCAAAATCTTGAATATAGAAAAACCATTCTCGAGAGTCATTCACTCTTATTCAGCTGTAATTCACCTGCCCTAAATGAACAGAACCACTCATGCTTTATTAGTACTCTGACACCGCAGAACCTGGTCTCATGCAGATACAAACAACATTCTTTCTTCTCTATACACTGAGCATTCTTTATCAACAGCAGTTCAAAACATCCTAGTATTTTCTCACATCTACGAAGCACCATATATCCTTTATCAAAATTTTTCCCTCACACGCGCCATTTTCGGCTCAATTTCCGCGACCAGAACTGATTTGCCAATATACTTTGAGACAGAACCAACATAACACACAACAGTGCAATCAGTTAATCAATAACAACCTCCCCAACTTGGCTCGAAGCCATATATCAAGGCACTTTTAACCACTCATAGCATTCTTACTCAAATGATGCCACAATGTT
>MU690349.1:35814-51200 GCA_026770625.1 Nicotiana glauca
TTCGACTTTCTTACATTATGCAGTTAAACTTCAGCATGTTACATCCCTACCCCATATTCCTATGTCTTTGATTTTGTTATGCTTATATTAGTACTTTCATGTACATCCCTTTCCCTAAGTCCCCATGGCTTAATTCTGTTTGTTGGTACAAATGCTTCCTTATCAATCCCTTTCCCTAACCCCTTTGTGTGTGAGTATTGTTTTGGACTAGGTTGGCACTCTATTGCCATCCCTAGTTTAGAACGGGTTGCCCTAAACCCATACTCTAATCAGCCACATTCCCTTAACCCCTATTATGTGTTGAGCTTGACCCAAGTCTGGTGGTGTCCTAATCACCATTCAGGCTTAAGTCTGACTTTCTCAAGTCTGCTCTTATTTGTTCAAGCCATGTAAAGGGTCGGGGTGTGCCAGTCCCACTCATGACTGGGTATGACCATCCTTTGCTTTGGTCTTCCCCTAATCCCCTCACTTTACACTTATTCTTAGTTCTTTAAGTCCTACCCCCTGTGGTAAGCCATGCTTAGGGACCCTGGAGCTCCCTCTGAACTTGGATGCCTAAGGACGAGTAATTCCTCACATTGCACTACTCAATTCAATCTCTAGGGTGTAAGCATTGCCTGGCCTTCCTGAAAGCCCTTGGAACTTTGAAACATTCTAAGAGAAGGCCTTGGAATCTGGAGCCCGGATTTGGTAAAATACATGTGTTGGACATTAAGGTTGCTTTGGGCTTCCTCGGGTCTGTTCTACTTTTGATGTACTTTATTTAGTCTTTTCTCTCCAGTTCTGTAATAACCTTGTAATGAAACTCGGGGAATTTTAGTGAAAGGATGTGGGAGGGGTTTATATTTTAATGGGTAGAATTCATGCCTATAGGATTTTAATATTGCATACCACTTAGAAACCATGCCTATAGGATTTCAATGTTTCAAATCACTTAGAAATCATGCCTATAGGATTTCAATGTTGCAAATCATTTAGAAATCATGCCTATAGGATTTCAATGTTGCAAATCACTTAGAAATCATGCCTATAGGATTTTGTATTGCAAGCATAATAGAGATCATGTCATAGGAACTGCATATGCGTTAGGCAAACTGTAGGACAATTACGTTCATCTTTTATCAATGCTTTAAGAACCCCCTCCCCCCTTTAAAAAAAAATCGAAACGTAGATATCATGCCTATAGGATTAATTGCAACTCGTCTGATCCTTTTAAATAACAGCAGTCTTGTCAATTGTTTCTTAATGTTTTTTAAGCAATGTTTTCAACAAAAACTCTTTTTTTTGTAAACCACGTGTGCTTTCAAACTCTGCAAATCTGCATTCTTTTCCATGAACAGTTTCTTTTGTTCTATAAATAGTTCTGCTTAAGTATTTTAATCAGTCTCTAAAACTGCCTTCAAAACAGTCCTGCAACCAACTTTTCTTTCTCAAAATACTCCTGCCTTCGAAATTCTTGCATAACTCGTCTGCATTTTCACTCAAACAGTCTGATGCTTTCAAAATCTGTTGATAAACTTACTGTAATCTATACTTTCCTTTAAAGCTCTTCTGCGTCTGGCTACTTTTTCTAACACCAGTATCTTCTAAACCATTCGCTCAAGGTATTTTGATTTCTAACAAACCGGACCCGAGGAGCTCAAAGTAGACTTAGTATCCAACGCTATGTGTTAAACTAATCTGTCCATTATCAGTTTTAATTTTTTAAGACCAAATTAGTAATTGCAAGTCATGCTAAACTAGTTGTTGTATGGCTTAAGGGGTTTTTATGTGTAGCTTTTGTATGTCTGTTTACTCCCCTTATGTTATATTTGTTTTGATTGACGCCTTAGCATTTTTACCTTTAAACTCCATTTATGCCCCCATCCCCTTTCTCCCCTTTTAGGATTAGAAGTCCAAATACCCCAGGACTGATAGGTTGGGACGGGTACTAGCATGCAATAAGTAAACGAAACCAATCGCGCTTAAATACCTTAACGGGTGGGAAGGGTAGAATATGGAGATGATGATAATAGTGCATTAATATCTCGTGCAGAAATGACTTGCTGGATATTGCACCAACGTGATCCATATTATATTTAAACTTAGAACCTTCTCCCTTTATTCATATGGTATGATTTTTTTTTTATTTTTTATTTTTTAGAAATTTTACTTTTTCTTTCCAAAATAGCATTTACATCTTTTCTCTACTTCCTTTTAAAACTTTCAACTTATTTGTATTCCCTATATGCAAACCTTGTTTGTTTACTCTTACTCTTCTTAAAGTTACAACTAAGCATGGTCGGGAACCACACTAGTGGATCTTGAGGGGTGCCTAACACCTTCCCCTCGAGATAAGCTCAAGCCCTTACCCGAACGCTGTTTTTCCTTCGAATCCTTTCTCTTCTCTAAAAAAAAAGTGTCCTAATGCACTATAATCATTAGGTGGCGACTCTTCAAATTCCATGACCCGGTTCCTCAAAGGAATAAGAGTTATTTTGTCCATAATGTCGTAAATCCGATTCCGCCTTGGTGAACAAGGGGGCGTCGACAGCATGGCGACTCTGCTGGGGATTTCTTTTAGGCTTTTACAATTACTTGCTTTTGTGACTTTATTGCTTACTTAATCGCATTTATTTTCTGTCCTTGATTATTTCATCACAAATACTAACTTGACTCTTCATGTCTTTCATTTCCTTTAATTGCCTTCTTTATTTCTTTATTTCGAAACTGTTGTAATTTCGAGCAAGCATTGTAATCATTTATCTTATGAACGAGAAAATACATGTAATTTGTTTCATTATTGTAATTGCATCTCTCAGCATCATATTCCATTCGTGCCAAAACAAATCCTATAGCAACGCTTATAATGAGTGGTTGCGCCCTTCCGATATTATAAACCCCCTAAATATGGCAAAGGCATATTTGTGGTAAAACCAGTCGATCAACGGTGTAATCGATGGTTCCGCGCCTTTCCCTCTTGAGTTGTCCGCTCAAGGGTACCTTGTCTAGCATTTCAAAAGTAGGAACCTTATTCCATTAAACTGTGCATGCATCATGGTCAAGCCTAGCTGAGTCAGTTATGTTGTCCGCATAATGACTCATTAAGACAGCTTAAACCAAAGTCCATCGGGTTTCTCGAAACCCAAACGGGCACCCTCACGTTATGTGCATTTATTTGGAGAACTAAATTCCTTTTGCTAATTATTGATTTAAATAGTCGAGTCTGGTAGGTTTAAGGGCCTAACACTTTGTTTTGTAGAAAATGAGGCACGAGGTCCCCAGATTCGGTATGGTATCCAACATCCACCCAAGGTTGCTGAGCTGGTGGGATGATCTTCATAGCAGTGATCAAACCCTCGTCCATAAGTACTTAGGGAATTTGCCCTTACTTCTGGAAATCCTACCCAACAACAATATCATTGAGGCTACCACTTTATTTTGGGATGGTGATCTATCGGTGTTCCGCTTCGGGGATTTGGAAATGACCCCTTTGCTAGATAAAATAGGTGGCCTAGCTGGTATCCCTCGGGAGACTCCGGGTTTGCTTATGCCGGAGAATAGGAAAAGTAGAGGCTTCCTTAAGGTGATGGGACTCAAGAAAAATCCCGACCTTTCTTGCTTGAAGGAGTCCTACATAGCATTCGACTTCTTATACGAAAGATATGGCCACAGTAAGTCCTATCGCACCTACATGGACGAATTCTCCCACACCTCTTTGGGGCATATACATAAAAGGGTGTTCGTGTTCATGTTTTGCTTCTTGGGCATGATAATTTTCCCTATGAAGAAGGCTAGGATTCACACCAAACTAGCCATGGTAACCAAGACCTTAATGGAAGGAATCGATGAGAAGTCTTTCAGCATAGTGCCTATGATCGTCGCGGAGATCTATTGAGCCTTGGGAAAGTGTCAGCAAGGAGCTCCACATTTCGAGTGTTGTAATCTGCTACTTCAGCTTTGGCTCATAGAACACCTTCAGAAAGGCGACTACAGGCAGAGAATTATCCGTATGGATTGGGATGACCATATCACTTTTCATCACCCAAAGCGAATGAACTTCATACCCAACATGTTTGCTCGGCTAGAGGACGCCAATGGATGGTTAGAATTGTTCGATAATCTAAAAGAATATCAAGTTTAGTGGATGTTTGAGTGGTTCCCAATAGGGTATTTTATCATCCGTTCTCGAGACGCACCATTCCTCATACTCATCAGTCTGAGGGGAACTCATCCTTATGTCCCTCTCCGGGTCATGAGGCAAGCTGGAAGAAAGCAAATCATACCCACGATAGAAAAATGAGTCATTTTAGGGCTGACTTTCAAGATGATGATAGCCCACACAGGTGTCACGCTCAGCATATGTGGCACTGCAAGCTAGTCTTAGGAAGGGAGTCTATCGAACCCGACAGGTATCATGCCGGGTGTGTGCCGCACTACACGGGTCATTGGAAGATGATCACAATGGTTTGGGGTGTCCAGGATTCATCCACGGTCATAGGATTATTGATGAGAAAGTTGCAGCGCAAGTCCAATACAACCAATTGCGCAAGAGGATGAGAGAATGTGAGAATGAACATCGGGAAATACAGGAAGCCCAGGAAAGGCTGATCAATGAGTGGAAAGATATGGCTATCAACGCCAACAACCGTTTGAAGTATCTGGAGTTGGAAGGGAAGCTCTTAAAAAGAATTTAAGACTGTCAGAATGCTGAGGGAAATGCAAGCGGACATCTGGCCTGAGCCTATCTGTTGTTAGGGATGCGCGAGTTGGTGCAGCTGTACGAGGGAGGCAAGAATACTGAATCTGGGGAAGGTCCTTCTGTGACCAAGTAGTTAGGATCTTTACTCTTCTGCTTTTATCAAAATGTAATAAGGCAACTAGCCATTAGTGACATCTTTTATCATTCAGTTGTTTCAAGACTCGTCATGTTTTATCAATAAATGAGGCATTTTGCATTAAAAGTTCTCCAAATATAATTTGTCGCTAGGCCTACCTCGGGCACAATGAGGCACCTAAAATTAGGACGCGATTTATATTCCCGCATAATGTGTTTAAATATTGCAATACTATTTATCAGAATCCGCACTAACTTTTTACCTTTTTGTTTTTCTTTTATTTTATTCCCCTCTCTAAAGGTTAGTTCGTGCATTCTGGCACCATCAGCATACTCCACAAGATCCAAGGGTCCTCCACCTCCTCCTCCTCCAAGTCATACCAGAAACAGGAACAAAGGCAAAATGGGAGATACAAGCGCTAGAAAGGAACTCGAGGAAACTTCTCAGAATGCTGCAATCACCAAGGAGACTGCTGCTCATCTGGAGCAAACCTTGCTGAGATTCCGAGAGGAATTAGACCAAGTTAGAAACCTGGCAAGCCTTTCAATCACTGTTTCCACTCCCGATGTTAACACCCAGAACCTCGCACCACCACAAAACATCCCAAAACCTCCAATGCAACCCACTCGTAACACTCCACTGCACATTCCTGAACCACAAAACACCACAGACAACCAGAACGCTCCTGTCTTTGTGGATGCTATGCCATATTATAGTCAGCCAATCACCAATACAGCCGAGTTGGATGACAAGAGCTCCCTCATTCAGAATTTGGCTGCTGAGATCAAGAAGTTGACTAGCCGGGTTCAAGGTTTCGAAATTAACAAAGGTATCGAAGGGTTGAATTATGAAGATCTCTGTGTTCAGCCAGATGTTGAGCTCTAAGAGGGGTACAAACCTCCCAAATTTGAGATGTTCGACGGTACAGGTGACCCCAGGGTCCACTTGAGAATGTATTGTGACAAGTTGGTAGGGGTCGAAATGGACGAAAAGATTTGCATTAAGTTGTTCATGAGGAGTTTGAAGGGTGATGCTTTATCCTGGTATATTAGCCAAGATGCGAAGAAATGGACTTATTGGGTGAATATGGCGTCTGACTTTACGGATCGGTTTAGGTTCAACACTGAGAACGCACAAGATGTGTTCTATATCCAGAATCTCAAGAAGAAGCCCACAAAGACCTTTCGCGAGTATGCTACTCGTTGGAGGTCAGAAGTTGCTAAGGTCAGACCGGCCTTGGAGGAAGAACAAATGAACAGGTTTTTGTTCGTGCTCAGGATCCGCATTATTATGAAAGGCTGATGCTAATAGAAGGCCAAAAGTTCTTCGACATCATCAAGTTGGGAGAAAGGACCAAGGAAGGCATCAAAAATGGTATGGTCACTAACCTCGAACCATTGCAAGCTACCAACAAGGCTCTACAGTCTGGTGGCTCATCGAAGAAAAAGGATGTTAATTCTGTAATGGCTGCGCAAAGGAATAGCTCCCCTATGAAGTACCAAACCTATCCCTCAGCTCCACTCACATATCAACCTACCCAAAATTACCAAGCACCAATCACCCACTTACCAAATTCCACCATCTGTGTACCAATCACCTCCACCACCCACATATCAACCGACCTCACCCAGATATTCCCAGACTGTACCTGTATACCAAGCATACAACTCACAACCTTCTCACTACCCATCACCACCTACCCGCCAAAACATTCCTCGACCTAGACCAAACTTTGACCGCAAACCTCCTAGACAATATACTGTCATAGCCGAGCCAATTGACCAATTGTGTGAGAAACTCAAAGCAGCTGGTTACGTTATCCCTATCCCAGCCGTAACACCAGAAAACCCTTCCTAATAGATCAACCCGAACAAAACTTGCGCATACCATTCCGGGATGAAAGGCCATGCCATCGACGAGTGTCGCTCGTTGAAAGACAAGATTCAGAACCTAATTGACAACAAGATCATTATAGCAAAGGAGCCCGCTCCTAATGTCCGTAACAACCCTCTGCCTGACCACAAGGGTGGAGGCATCCATATGATCAAGATTGAAGATGATTGGGACCCCAAAGGGTCAATCGGTCTGATAGTTGAAGGAGACGAGCCTAAGAAGCCAGCAGTTACCCTCAATCCCATTATTGTTCAGATCCAGCCCTCTGAGGGCGATGTGGTAAATGTGTTTGTACCACTCGAGTTTGAAGCACCTCCTGCAAAGGCGCCAAAACCAAATGAGGTTGAGTTCGGGATTCCAAAGACACCTGCACCATTTGAAGTCACTGTGTTACCTCCCCGGTCGCCAATTCCGCTTTCCATGATAGATGTGACCTTGTTCAAGTCAAATGCCATACCTTGGGACTACACAGCTGAGGCTAGAAGGAAGGGAAAGACATATACTGGGGAAGAAATTGTCGTACAAGGCATGACCAGGACAGGCAGGGTGTACACCCCGGAACACTTGGCTGAGTCCAGCAAGCAGGCCTCCGGGCGGGTTGTTGAAACTGGACCTGATGACCTTTGGAGGAAGGTACAGGCAAAAGAGTACTCAGTCGTCGAGCAACTGAACAAAACGCCAGCACAGTTTCTATTCTAGCTCTTATACAAAGCTCTGAGGCACATAAAAACGCCATAATGAAAATACTGAGTGAAGCTTATGTTCCCAGCAACATAACAGGAGGCGAAATGGCAAACATGGTGGGGCAGGTACTGGAAAGCCATAAGATCACTTTCCACGAAGATGAACTACCACCAGAAGGGCTTGGCCACAACAAAGCATTACACAACACTGCGCAATGCGAGGATCACTTTATCACCAGGATCCTAGTCGACAGGGGATCGAGCCTCAACATTTGCCCATTGGTAACTCTCAGGACATTGGGTAAAGGATTGATCGAGATCAAAGATGGGCTATCAGTGTCAAAGCTTTTGATGGATCTCATAGGTCAACCATTGGAGAAATTAGCCTATGCCTATAGATGGGACCCACCTGGTTCGATGTTGAGTTCCAAGTCATTGACGTACCAGCATCCTACAATCTGTTGCTGGGATGACCCTGGATCCATGCCGCTAGGGATGTAGCATCAACTTTGCATCAGGATGTAAAATTTGAATGGAATCATCAGGAAGTAACTATTCATGGCGACGGTAGCAATCCCATATACAGTCGCCAGGCCATCCTGATGATCAGAGGAAAAGGAGGATAGGTGGAGAAACATATCATCACATCAAGCGAGTCAATGCCATAGACAAAGACAAGTGGTGGGATAACAAAATTGAGAGCATTCTGAATTAGAGCGGGTACGATCCCGGAAAGGGACTTGGCAAGAATCTCCAGGGCATCACCAAGCCTATCCAGTTGAAGAAGCATGGAACTACTTTTTGCCTGGGTTATGAATACACCTGGAAGGAGTTCAACGACTTGTCGCCATCATGGCACGGTCCTTACTACCCACTGGAGCATCCTCTACCTTAGTTGGAGCAGACCTTTCAACTGGCCGACGTTACATATGGATCAGAGGAAGATGAGACACTGGCAGCAATGAAGGACCTGTTTTTGGAGGACAATATGGATTGCTATGTTATCTTCGAGGAGGAAGTGGAGGAAGGCCCTTCCATTCAAGCTGTGAACCAAGGAGAACACCTCACCAATTGGTCAATTAGGACCACCAGTGCCCGGAGAGCCTCGGGGTAGCAAGGCTAAACGACGCATATGCATCGCATTTTACTTTTAGTTGATTTTACTTTTTTGAATTGTCTTTACTTTTGAAAAGAGCTCCGATGTTTCGGGCAATTATGAATTCAATCAAAAGCATTTTCCAAGCTTATCTTTATATTTTGCTCTCATTTATTTTCTCTACCATTTACTTTATTTTACACAACATTACTATTACATATCTTGATGAGGAACCGACGACTGTAACTTGCAACGAGGCAATGCAACAAACGGACATAGATTCAGAAGAGGACAAAATACCAGAAGAGGTTGTCAGGGAGGTCGAGAATTTTGAGAACAGACCTAAGTCTAACTTAGACNTTGAAAGAATATGAGGATATATTCTCCTGGTCGTATGACGATATGACCGGCCTCAGCACATCCATTGTGGCTCACAAGCTGCCGACAGATCTGGCATGCCCACCGGTCAAATAGAAACTCAGAAAGTTCAAGCCAGACATGAGTTTGAAAATCAAAGAAGAGATTACCAAGCAGGTCAAAGCCAGGGTTCTCAGAGTGGTAGAGTATCCGACATGGTTAGCCAACATTGTGCCGGTACCAAAGAAGGATGGGAAGGTCAGAGTCTTTTTCGACTACCGGGATCTCAACCGGGCCAGTCCTAAAGACGATTTCCCTTTGCCAAACATACACATATTGATTGACAACTGTGCCAAGCATGAGCTGTAGTCATTCATTGATTGTTTTGCTGGATACCACTAGATATGGATGGATGAAGAAGATGCAGAGAAAACGGCATTCATCACGCCGTGGGGAATGTACTGTTCCAAAATGATGCCGTTCGGTTTAAAGAATGCCAGTGCTACCTACATGAGGGCCATGACCACTATCTTTCATGACATGATACATAAATAAATCGAGGTGTATGTGGATGATGTCATCATAAAATCCAAGAAAGATACAGATCATATGGGAGATTTGAGAAAATTCTTCAACATACTGAGGAGATACAACTTGAAACTGAATCCCGCCAAGTGTGCGTTCGGGGTTCCCGCTAGAAAATTATTGGGCTTCATTGTGAGTCGCAGGGGAATAGAACTGGACCCGTCAAAGGTTAAAGCCATTCAAGACTTGCCACCACCAAAGAACAAGTAAGGATGTAATGAGTTTTCTGGGAAGACTCAATTATATCAGCCGGTTCATAGCTCAGTCCACTGTCATTTGTGAACCCATCTTCAAGATGCTAAAGAAAGATGCCGCCACTAAATGGACTGATGATTGTCAAAAGGCTTTTGACAGAATCAAGGAATACTTGTCAACACCGCCAGTCTTGGTTCCACCCGAGCCAGGGAGACCCCTATTGCTTTACCTCGTAGTATTGGATGGAGCGTTTGGGTGCATTTTGGGACAACATGATGCAACCGGAAGAAAGGAGCAAGCCATCTATTACCTCAGCTAGAAGTTTACCTTGTACGAGGCTCGGTACTCCTTATTGGAGCACACTTGCTATGCTCTAACTTGGGTAGCTCAAAATTTGAGACAATACTTTTATGCCTACACAACTTATCTCCTATCTAGAATGGACCCATTGAAATATATCTTTCAGAAGCCCATGCCCACCGGCAAGCTCGCCAAATGGAAAATCCTATTAAGCGAGTTCGACATTGTTTATGTTACCTAGAAGGCAGTCAAAGGGAAAGCTTTGGCAGATCACCTCGCCGAGAATCCTGTTGGAGGAGAATACGAACCTCTAAAGACGTATTTTCCTGATGAAGAGGTAGTCTTCATAGGAGAAGACATTGCAGAATACTATGACGGTTGGAGGATGTTTTTCGATAGAGCCACGAATTTCAAAGGAGTTGGTATAGGAGCGGTCTTCGTATCAGTAACCGGTCAGCATTACCCAGTATCCGCCAAGCTCAAATTCTCGTGCACCAACAACATGGCCGAATACGAAGCCTGCATCCTAGGGCTCAAGCCGGCAATCAACATGAGCATTCAGGAACTATTAGTGATCGGAGACTCAGACCTACTCATACATCAGGTTCGAGAAGAATGGGCAACCGAGAATTCCAAAATACTCCCCTATCTGCATCATGTATAGGAGTTGAGGAAAAGATTCAGAAAGACAGAATTCCAGCATGTTCCTAGAATACAAAATGAGTTCGACGATGCCTTAGCCATTTTATTATCTATGATCCAGCATACAGATACAAACTTTATTGATCCTATCTCGGTCAAGATTCACGACCAACCAGCTTATTGTGCTCACGTTGAGGATGAAGCTGACGGAAAACCTTGGTTCCATGATATCAGAGAATACTTGACAACAGAAGGATACCCAGAACTTGCCAATGCTACTCAGAAACGCACGCTTCGGAGGTTATCCAACAACTTCTTTCATAGTGGAGGAATCCTATATGGGAGGACTCCTGGTCTAGGATTATTAAGATGTGTCGAGGCGAGAGAGGCAACCAAACTATTGGAGGAAGTGCACGCAGGGACCTGCGGACCGCACATGAATGGTTTTGTTTTGGCAAAGAAGATACTTCGAGCAAGGTATTTTTGGATGACTATGGAAACAGACTGCATCCAGTGTGTCCGGAGATGCCACCGTTGTCAGATACATGCAGACATGATAAAGGTGCCTCCAAATGAGCCTACTGCAACAAGCTCGCCATGGCCATTCGCCACTTGGGGAATGAACGTCATTGGACCAATCGAACCTGCCGCATCAAACGGGCACAGGTTTATCTTAGTGGCAATTGATTACTTTACTAAATGGGTCGAAGCAGCATCATACAAGGTAGTCACCAAGAAGGTAGTAACAGATTTCGTTTGCGATCGTATGATCTGCCAGTTCAGGATTCCGGAATCAATCATCACCGACACTGGTTCTAATCTCAATAGCGACCTGATGAAGGAAATGCGTGAAACATTCAATATTAAACACAAGAACTCTATGGCTTATAGACCTCAGATGAATGGAGCTGTAGAAGCAGCCAATAAGAACATCAAGAAAATACTAAGGAAGATGATCGAAAAGCACAGGCAGTGGCATGAGAAGTTGTCATTCGCCTTATTGGGTTATCGTACCACGGTCTGCACATCAACTGGGGCCACTCCCTACATGCTGGTTTATGGTACAGAGTCAGTCATCCCCGCCGAGGTAGAAATTCCCTCCCTAAGGGTCATACAAGAAGCAAAATTAGATGATGCAGAATGGGTCAAAAGTCGCTATGAGCAATTAGCTCTCATTGACGGAAAGAGAATGAATGTTGTCTGTCATGGTCAATTATATCGGAACAGAATGTCCAGAGCTTTCAATAAGAGAGTCAAGCCAAGGAAATTCGCGCCAGGACAGCTGGTACTAAAGAAAATATTTTCGTACCAAGATGAAGCCAAGGGGAAATTCTCTCACAATTGGCAGGGTCCGTACATGGTTCATCGGGTTCTGACTGGAGGAGTCCTTATTCTCGTAGAAATGGACGGAGAAGTTTGGCCGAAGCCCATCAACTCAGACGTAGTGAAAAGATACTACATTTGACCATATGTTTTTCTTTCATGATGTAATTTGAACTACGCCTGACCTGATTCCCGTTTAAGAGGGGATACATAGGCAGCCCTATGGGTTCGGTCACATTTTAATAAAAATTCCATTTTCCCCGCATTTGGAACCGGGGTAGAATTTTGAGGAGGACCCTCAAAATTTCGACGTCAGCTCGTCATCCTCTTCATCAGCACCGACCCAGTAAACTTGGGCAGAATTTTAAGAAGGACCCTCAAAATTCTGGAATCGATCCGTGTTCAGTTATTCGGCACATCCACCAGCAACACCAGCCCAATAAACTGGGGCAGAATTTTAAGGAGGACCCTCAAAATTCCGGAACAAGCAAGGTTGTCGTGTCTTGAACCACGTTGTAATCGTCAGTTCATCCAAAATGAAATCATTTTTATATATACGTACTTGCATTATATTTACTAAGTCATGCATAAATATCTTTTGCACCACCATCGTTTAGCAACGCTACCCCCATGATACACAACGCCAAAAGATGGAGGATACGAACTAACCCCCCCCCCCCCTACAGAACTCATGATTTTTCTTTGGATGCAGGAATTCAGGTTACGAATCAAAGCACTTTCGCTCCTAACGATCGAAACTCTCATAGGGTCATTATCCGCACTTAACACTCCCAGCAGTCCTAATATCGCAAACCGTCTACCACCTAAGAAAACTCACTACTGCATAAGGCTACCCATTTGCCTTTCAAGAATAAGCTCTGTCTCCATCTGCATTTTTGCATAATGCTATTCTCTGCCTTCCGAGGTTAAGCTCTACCTCCATCCTGCATAAGGCTATTATCTGCTTTCGAGACTGAGCTCTGTCTCCATCCGCATTTTTTGCATAAGGCTATTCTCTACCTTTCGAGGTTAAGATCTACCTCCACCCTGCATAAGGCTATTATATGCCTTTCGAGACTAAGCTCTGTCTCCATCTGCATTTTTTGCATAAGGCTATTCTCTGCCTTTCGAGACTAAACTCTATCTCCGTCCGTATTTTTTTTCATAAGGCTATTCTCTGCCTTCCGAGGTTAAGCTCTATCTCCATCCTGCATAAGGCTATTATCTGCCTTTCAAGACTAAGCTCTGTCTCCATCCACATTTTTGCATAAGGCTATTCTCTGCCTTCCGAGGCTAAACATTGTCTCCATACTGCATGGCTGAGATATCGCCGCTTTATTTTTTGAATGGCTGAAATATCGCCACCTGCATTTTAAATTCTTGTTCGGCTGAAATATCGCCACCTGCTTTAAATTCTCACTCTAGCTGAAAGATCGCCTCCCTGTGCATTCATTTGGCTGAAAGATTGCCACCTTCTCATGGGCTGAAAGATCACCAACTCGTTCAAAAACGTCATAGTTCGGAGGCACCATCTGCATAGCCCAAGAACATCATTTCATGGCCTGCGAACCCTTATTTTACGCTCTCCATGGCCCAGGACATCATAGTCTTAGGACGTCATCCTAACCGTCCAAAGACAAGCATTCATGGTCCAATGGGAACTTGCATCACGTTTAAATTACGCAAAATATACACGCACATCGCATTTGCAGGTGTTTCGGCTGGCTCACGGCCATCTCAGCAGGAGCAACCCCGCTCCAGTTCTCCACAGCCTGTCCGATTCCAAGTACCCTCTCAAATCTAACCATCGCGTCCGTTTTTTCCGAATTCCCATAGGCATGTTCCGTCAATGGTCCCTGAACTACATATGGCCTGATTTCTATAAAATCAGGGATATGTAGGCAGCTCAGAAACCAGAGCGCGGTCAATATCCTTTTACAATCGCCGTCTCCGGTCAAAATTGGACATCTCATCTTTACCCGACAACTCTTTCATCCTCCTCGGGTAAAGTGGGGCAGTTGTTGATACCCAATTTTTTCCTATGTATTTTTATACTAAAAATACTTTCAAATTAGCATGTATATGCATGTATAAACATCCACAAAGATTTTGGTATTTTTCCACGTTTTTTTAAGAATTTTTAAAACTAATTTATGGCCTATTTTTGCACTATAAAATCCAATAATTATTCCCAAAACTTGTCATTTTGGTGAATAATTTATTTTATTCTCACATTTGTATAAAAATATAATTTACATGATTTTTACATAATTTTACGAGTCCATTTGATAATTTTAAACAAAAATTGCATGAAATTGCAATTTTAGCCTATTTCTCGATTCAATAGCATTTTCATTCACAAAATCATTCCCAATATTTTTTAATTAACACTTACATATTATTTATTAAATCAATATTTTTAATCTTAATTTTGAACATCATTTACTATTTTTATAAATTCAAAATGGGAAAATGGCTATTTCAATTGTAGCCCATTTTAATTTCAATTATAGCCTGATTCGCACCCCAATCCCCCCTAATTAAACAACCCAATTCCATTTCCTACCCGACCCAGAACCGATTAAAGTGAACCCGCCCAAACTCCATTTTAAATCGTGGTCGTTGATTGTTTTAATCAACGGTCCACGTTTTCCCTTACCTTTTTAACTCAGCCCAACCCCCTAACCCTAATCATTATAACCCAAACAGCCACTCTAAGATCCCCTTCTCCTCTCAAATCCTCTCCAGCCTCTCAGAAACACTAGCCCATTTCCCACCAGTCTCCGACCTTATTTCACCGGATACCATGGCATCCCAGGCCTTGGGTAGCCTATACCTACCCCCACATACCTCTATGTTCTTTTTGCTCGAGGTTTCATAGTCCGACTTTGAAGACCCCGGCTCAGAATCTCTCCGATTCAAGATCGATGGCCCTTTCCGGCTCATCTCCGGCTAGTCCAAGCCCTGTGAGTCCATCTCCGACTCAAGACCAGCCCGTTCCAGGCCTTTCTCATTTTTCTAGGGTTTTCTCTGAAACCCTAAGCCCTCGAGATTTTATTTGTTTCTCTCTAAGATCTGCTTTAGATCCGTGCTATTTTCTAAGACTTTAAAGTATTTTCCACATCTTTTCGATTTTTGTTTTCAAAACTGTTCATCTTCTTAAAACTTAGGTTTTTCATGATCTTTTTACTCGTTCTACTGCTATCTCTTACTATATTTTTACTTTACTATAATTCCTAAGTGTTTTCACTATGGTTTCTGCATATTTTTTCTCATATGGTTTCCGAGTAATTTCTTTACTATATTTTTCTTTACTTAGATTTCCATGAATGTTTGTATTCTTCGGACTCCCTAAATTTGTTCTTGCCTGATTTTCTATGCTTTCGTCTTTACCTTTGACTTGTGGAAGAAACCCTAGAATTTGGGGTTTTCAAACCTGCTTGTGTACGAGCATTTTGTTTGTTGCCTGTTTGATTTCAAAACCCTAAATCTTCT
>MU690349.1:51209-74782 GCA_026770625.1 Nicotiana glauca
AGTTTAATTAGCCTCGCATGTTTAATTTTACACTCTCTTTATAGTCCAAACCTTTTACTCTCTAAATAACCTTAATTTTAGGGGGTTGATGTCCTATAAATCTATTTTGATTCTTTCTTTGACTGATTTGGACCTATTTTTCTAACTGAATTCAATACTGAGTTCGAATTCATAACTCCTTGATTTACTATGTGATCAATTGATTTTACTCTTACCTTATTTACCTAAACCGAGTATTTTAAATTCCCCATGTATTTACCCTGTATTACCCAATGTGTTCTTGATCTTCTTTCCTTAAATAAACTCTGCTCTTTTATTACTCTAGTTCGACTCCTTAATTAAAGGAAGTCCTTTCCCCTGATTGATTCTGATTGGTATTGAATTATATTTTTGCCTTACTTACCACATGTTTTCAAAACTATAAAGACCCCACCCCTTTTGCTTCACAGAGGGGAAGAATTACAAGTTCACACCCATTAAACTATTTCTTCTCTTCTTTACTCTGCTCTGCTACTTGTTCTGCTGTTTGGGTTTAGCCGGCTGAAAGCCAAGGCTAAGCTATAGGATTCTATCTGCCCTACTTGCTTTACTGTTTGAGTTTGCAACTGGTTTGTCCATGATTTAAATACCATCTCCAAACTACGTTTTTATTTACCCTTTTCATATGCCTGTTTATATTCGACTTTCTTACATTATGCAGTTAAACTTCAGAATGTTACATCCCTACCCCATATTCCTATGTCTTTGATTCTGTTATGCTTGTATTAGTACTTTCCTATACATCCCTTTCCCCAAGTCCCCATGGCTTAAATCTGTTTGTTGGTACAAATGCTTCCTTATCAATGCCTTTCGCTAACCCTTTTTTGTGTGAGTATTTCTTTGGACTAGGTTGGCACTCTATTGCCATCCCTAGTTTAGAACCATGTTACCCTAAACCCATACCATAACCAGTCCCATTCCCTTAACCCCTGTTATGTGTTGAGCTTGACCCAAGTCTGGTAGTGTCCTAATCACCATTCAGGCCTAAGTCTGGCTTTCTCAAGTCTGCTCTTATTTGTTCAAGCCATGTAAAGGGTCGGGGTGTGCCAGTCCCACTCATGACTGAGTATGACCATCCTTTGCGTTGGTCTTCCCAGAATCCCCTCACTTTACACTTATTCTTATTTCCTTAAGTCCTACCTCCTGTGGTAAGCCATGCTTAGGGACCCTGGAGCTCCCTCTGAACTTGGATGCCTAAGGGCGAGTAGTTCCACACATTGCACTACTCAATTCAATCTCCAGATCATTCGCTCAAGGTATTTTGATTTCTAACTAACCGCACCCGAGGAGCTCAAAGTAGACTTAGTATCTAACGCTATGTGTTAAACTAATCTGTCCATTATCAGTTTTAATTTTTTAAGACCAAATCAGTAATTGCAAGTCATGCTAAACTAGTTGTTGTATGGCTTAAGGGGTTTTTATGTGTAGCCTTTGTATGTCTGTTTACTCCCCTTATATGCTATTTGTTTTGATTGACGCCTTAGCATTTTTACCTTTAAACTCCATATATGCCCTCATCCCTTTCTCCCCTTTTAGGATTAGAAGTCCAAATACCCAAGGACTGATAGGTTGGGACGGGTACTAGCATGCAATAAGTAAACGAAACCAATCACGCTTAAATACCTTAACGGGTGGGAAGGGTAGAATATGGAGATGATGATAATAGTGCGCTAATATCTCGTGCGAAAATGACTTGCTGGGTATTGCACCAACGTGATCCATATTATATTTAAACCTAGGACCTTCTGCCTTTATTCATAAAATATGATTTTTTTTTTAGAAATTTTACGTTTTCTTTCCAAAAAAGCATTTACATCTTTTCTCTCTTTCCTTTCAAAACTTTCAACTTATTTGTATTCCCTATATGCAAACCTTGTTTGTTTACTCTTACTCTTCTTAAAGTCACAACTAAGCATGGCCGGGAACCACACTAGTAGATCTTAAGGGGTGCCTAACACCTTCCCCTCGAGATAATCTCAAGCCCTTACCCGAACTCTAGTTTTCCTTCGAATCCTTTCTTTTCACTAAAAAAATTTCATAATGCACTATAATCATTAGGTGGTGACTCTTCAAATTCCATAACCCGGTTCCTCAAAAAGGAATAAGTGTAGTTTTGTCCATAATGTTGTAAACCCGATTCTGCCTTGGTGAAAAAAGGGGGCGTCGACAGTTATTTGAAAGTGATCCGACGAGAGTATATATTTCAGAGAAAGGGAAATGTGATTAAGTGATGGTACTTCAGTGGTGTTACGACACTTTCTTGTTAGATCAATTGGTAATATTCGGGTTGGCTTGGTGGCTCAGGGAGATTTTTGAGTATGTATTGTGGAATTATTGGATATCTAGCTGTGGCATGTGTTCAGACGGCGAAATTGGGATCAAGTATGAAGATTCATGTGCTATGTGGGATTGGAGGCGAAAGCCCTCATACTCGTGCTATTTGCGATGGTGGATCGTATGTATCGGCACCGTGTGACGAGTATTGGGATTTGGATGCCCGGGTGGATATTTCTTTGCTTCGTATATTAGATTCTGGATATGACATTGGGGTGTAGACTGGTTGTCTCAGTGTTGGGTCATTCTAGACTATTGTGCTATGGGTTATGTCGGAAAATGCCACAGGTTGCGTGGCGGGATGCATCGGATTATGTTCTATAAGAGTAGTTGTATCTCCAAAGACCAGCGGACGGCTGGGAAGGATTGCTTTCCTTAATTGGGCCTTTGTGACGGATGTCAGTACAGAGGTTTCTACCATTGATTCAGTTCTGGTATAGAGGGACTTTTTCGGATGCGTTTCTTGTGGCCGGGCATGTCACCGGGTGAGGTTGTGGATTTTGATGTTAAGTTGATGTCGGGCACCGTATCATACGACTCTGGTAGAAGTTATAGTAGTAGAAGGAGCAGCTTCAGGCTTCTTGGTATTGAGTTCGTTGGCAGGCCGATGTGGCTACGTATTTAGCTTGGTTAGTCTCGAGTTGTATTGTTGAGGGATAAGTTAATTCAATCGTTATTGAACTTGCTAGTGATCTGGGGAGATCTATGAGTTGTTTTTCTGTGCTGTGAGACGTTATGATTTGTCGGGTATGGGCACATGTGGTGCAGTTCCATTGAGGATTCATAGAGAAAGCTGAGCGGGAAGAGTAATTGAGTGTTGCTTGATAAATGGAGTATTGGTTATGACCTATCGGGTTGCATGTCACATGTCATTTGTTTTACCGTGGGTGTAATGAATTGCTTTGGTTTCCTACATCAAATTGCGCATAGCTGTTGATTTTGAGCAAGTGATTTGAGATGATTCATGTGTAACAGTATTCGGATAGGATCACGCATTGCAGCGAGGCTACGTTGAGATATGACCTTTCGTGGTAGATTTAGGTATTATATTTCTATGATGTGAGATGGGGTCTCAGCCTTGTGTTGTGATGGTACTGATAAGCTTGAAGTATAGCTCTTTCGTTTGAGTCATTTTTCATGATTTGAGGATGTTCATACCGTTTCTTATTGGTGCGTGTATTATGCAAGTGGTGGCTTAGTCCAGTATCAAGGTGTCATATCACCAGAGTGGCGTGTTGGATCGAGGTGATCGTTAGGGTCATTAATGAATACGAACATATCTGATTTCATCTTGTTTAAAGGATAAAATCTAGGTTGACCCAAAAATCTATTGTGGTACTAGTCAAAGGGAAGTGGCTTCATGAATGGTTGACCTGAGAAATGGTTACGGTTTATCGCGTGTTTCATTTGTCATTTGCAGTATATGAAAGTATTGAATAACTTTAGCTAATAAGGGATTTTCTAACGGTATTTGGTTGTTGTAGGCCACTGCTGTGAATAGGAGTTATCATTTCGAGTGCTTGTATTATGTGGTATATCATATGATTTCACCTGAGGTTGCAGGTATGGGTTATTACAGCTGGTTCGGGACTATTCAAAATATAGGTGTGAGGTTTTGATCATATTGATGGTTTCAGAAATGAAAAGGTAGATCTACGATTTATGGACTAGACTGGATTGGGTAATTTCAACTATGTTGTGTTATCGGACCTATATGAGATAGGGTGACATGGGATCACCCCCGGGTATATGCTTGGTAAGGTTATCCAACTATTGGTTGGCTTCTAGGACAACTCTGGGTACGCTCGAGGATGAGAGTTGGTTTAAGTTGGGGAGGATGTGACGAACCGACTCGTCGTCTCCTGAGTTACCACTCCATTTCCCCCATTTTATGCTTCTTCATGTTTCATTATCAGTATTTGGTGTGTTAGAGTTGATTTGGATTGGTTTTGGTAGGAAATAAGACATTTAGTCTCTTTTAAGAAGGCTTTAGTTGGAAAAGTCAACAGGACACTGACTTATGAGTTAGAGGGCTCGGATGTGATTTCCGGTGATTCGGTTAGCTTCAGGAGGTGATTTGTGACTTAGGAGCATGATCGGGAGTGATTTTGGAGACCCGGTGTAGAATTAGGCTTGAATTGGCAAAGTTTGAATTTTGGCGGATTCCAGTTGACAGGTGAGATTTTGATCCGAGGAATAGAATGGAATTTCGAGAGCTGCAGTAGCCTCGTTAGGTGATTTTGGATATATGTGCAAATTTTCAGGTCATTCGGACATCGTTTGGTCGGATTTTTGATCGAATGCGTATTTCGGAAGTTTTGAAGAAACTTAGGCATGAATCCGATGTGAATTGATGGATTTAGCATTGTTTGATGCTTTTTGATGATTGGAACAAGTTCGTATGATGTTTTGGGTTGCGTTAGTGCATTTGGTTGAGGTTCCGGGGGCCTCGGGATGATTTCGGGTGGTCAAACGGACCATTTTTGTACTTATAGTGTTGCAGGTTTTTTAGCTGTTTTATTGCAGAAGTTTTTTCATCGCGTTCGCGTGGGGAGTGTCGCGAACGCTTAGAGTAAATTTGAGAGGCCTAGAAATTATTCATCACATTTGCGTAGCTCAAGGTCGCGTTCGCGTAGAAGGGATGTGAGGCCAAGAGTAATTACTCATCGCGATCGCGGCCAGAGGGCTGCGTTCGCTTAGGTGGAGACTTTGGAACTTCGTGTTTGCGGGATGGTAGCCGCGTTTGCGGGCTGGTTAAATTGGGGTCAACATAATTTGGTCTTCGCGAACGCGTGGGTCTTGGACCGCGTTCGCGTACGGTAAATTTGCACCTGGGCAGACCTGTTTTTATAATATTTCATCCGCGAACCTATGTTATTTTTCCTCCATGGTTGAGCGATTTTGGAGCTTGGGAGAGATAATTGAAGAGAGATTCAAGGGGGATCGATTGGAGGTAAGTTTCTTAGCCTAAATACACGAGATTATGTTAGATTTAACATGGAAATTGGTTGAAATTCATCAAAAAAGGGTAAAGCTAGGGCTTGAGTTCTTATATTTCGAATTGGAATTTGATCGGTCATTTGAGCTCAGATTTGGGAGTTCTTGGTATGTACAGACTCGCGGCGAGATGAGGAATCCGTTAATGTGAGTTTTGTAATTTTTCGAGAAGCGGGCCCAGGGCTCGAGTTTTGCTGGTTTCTAGATTTTTGCTATATTTCGATTATTTTCGATTGGGTGTTGTCCCATTGGTATATTGTGATGTATTCGCTCTATTTTTTGTTAGATTCGATGTGCATGAAGGCCGGTTTGAGGGGAAAAGGCGTCGCGGGCTAGAGATTTCACCGGTTCGAGGTGAGTAATACTTGTAAATGATATCCTGAGGGTTTGAAACCCCGAATTTGCACATCATAGTGCTGTATTGAGGTGACTTGCATGTTGGATATGAGCGTAGGGTAGAGCACCGTTGGGGATTGTGACTTGGTCCGTCCTGGTTGTTGATTTTACTGTGTAGTTGATTGAAACTACTTGTTATCATTATAGTTTGGACTGATTGCTATGTTTGGGCTTCGTACCAACTATGTGAATCCTTCGGGGACTGAGATTTCTGTTTTAGCATATCTTGCATATCATTTGGCTTCAATCCAAGGTTTTAAATATTGTTTTGAAACCTCAGCCATATTTCTAAGTTTTAAAAACTCAAATAATACTTTAAATACTATTTTGGACTGAGAATTACTGTTTTATAAATGCCCAAGGGGTTATAATATTTTCTGGACTGTGCATGGATCGGGCTGCGCGCCGCAGCAGTAATTTGAAACAGTGGTAACAATAACACTGTATGATATGACTTGAAACAGTGGTAATAATGGTATTGTATGTTAGAAATTGGTCAGGTAACAATGGCTGAACGATCAGGTAACAATAACTGACCAGGATATTGCGCTTGGGCTGTAGGAGCCCCTCCAGAGTCTGTACACACCCCCAGTGAGCGCCGTCGATGATAAATCATATGCGTGGTTCGCTCGGGCTGCACGCCGTAGCGATCATGTGCATTGCATTCACGCATTGATTCCTATTTGTACTACGTGGCATGACATTCAGCACTCTCATATCATTGGCATCCATGCTATTTCTTGCACTATGTACCAGATACCCTAGTGTTATTTGTAAATAGAGTGTTGTGCCCGAGGGGCTGACTTGTGTGCGGACTTGCACTACCTGATATTGCATTCATATGCTTACTGTTGGAAAAAGGATATTTTTAAAGAAGTTTTTTAACTGAGCTAGATATTTCTAAAGGATTTTCATGGTTTTACTATTTTGCTCAACAGGTTGTACTGTCCTATATAGCATGATGGAGTCTTCTTACGTGATTTATTATCGCTCAATTATTATTTACTCTTGTTACTCATTGAGTTGGAGTACTCACTTTACTTCCTGCACCTCACGTGTAGTTGCAGGTATTGTTCACCCGGTAGCGGGTTATTAGCTGATTGAAGGTATGACTATTGAAGCTGAGCAAGGTGACCGCCAGCGTTCGCGGCACATGGTTTCTTCCTCTTGATTTACAGATTCATTTCTATGCATTATAGACCTTGTAGTTGTATTAATAATCCCTCTAGATGCTCGTGACTTGTGACACACCAGTCGGGTTGTATTGGGTGGTAAATATCAGTTAGTATTGCCATTAAGTCGTATTATTCATTTATTTATATTTATTAACTGTTAAATGAGGCATTGTTATTTTGTTGGCTGGCATTGTCTTCACGAGAGGTGCCATCACGACCGGTTTTGGGAATTGGGTCGTGACAAAGAATCACTAGTAGAAATGAAGGAAGAGTAGAGAGGAGAAGACAGTTATGGACAACAATAGTGAAGCAGGTGGATTATGGGTTCAATTGCAGATGGTATGCAACAAGATGAAAACAACCAAAGGCAGTACAAAATCAAAGAAAGGAGAGCATTATCAGCAGCACAACAACAATGATATATGTGCAGATTCACAAGGCGTACGATGGCAATCAACGGCTAGTCTTTATGCAACATTGGATATACTATGTGATACCAAATTTGAGTTTATTTCTTAACTTTGGTAATAGGAGGAATGTACTTATCAAATTCTACGACTTCCATAGCATAAGACCTCCTGACAATGTTTCATTTTTTTTAGTCTTTATATAAATAAAAACTAGCCCTAGGCACATTACCTAGTTGATTGCTTAAAAATATATATATTAAAAAAATACATGCAGCAAATTTAAAAGAAGTTGTGTCACACTGGAACAAGGTACTGGGAGGATTATCAGGATGCAACCCAGCGTGTGCCACTGGAACAAGGTACTCAAGAGGCTGCCTAGATACAGCAATACTGCATTAGTTGTAAGAAAATATAGGGGCAGTCTGGAATTTAAAAAAGCAAAAGGAATTTGGATAATATTCACATGGAACATATATATAGGGAGTCAGGCAGTGAAAAGTTTAGAATATCACAATGTTGTTGCGTACCAGATCCAAATCCTAAGGGAGAAGGAAATGATGGTATGCACCTATTCTAACTTAGTGTTCTTTTTTGCAGGGGAAAGTTATGTTTTGATGCAATCCTATATGCTACAACTTTTAAGGGTGGTATCAGCTCATGTGGCTCATTCCCTTGAATGAGCAACATTAGGAGGCAAAAACATAAGGAAACTGATAAAGGATGAAAAGGAAATGGACATTGACAAGATATGGCATTTAGGAAAAAGCATAATTGATGGACAATCAAATGCAGACAATAAGGCATTCACTAGTAGAGGTGCACAGAAGGTATAGATATGTATATAAAAATAACACAATGCTTATGATCTTCTTTTTCGCCCAACCTTCAAATAGTGGTATTAGTATTTTATATTCATGCCACTGAAAGGCAAGCAAGGGAAGGCATAGGTGTGTGTATAGAGGGCACCAGGTCTAGATGCAGAATCCAAGGGCACAAATATTACACCGAAGATCAGAGGACAAGAATGGGCAAACGTTAGGCTCAGCTTCGATCATTTTCTCAAGTAACAGGCTGGTTTTGGATACGATTGCTGGGTGATACAGCTATATGTTGGAATATATGTCAAATACAGTTGCACAGTTCTATAACCTAGGGTTCAAATCATGTAAAAAGGACAAGCAAATACACAGAGGTCAGGTATGAAATGGGAGTCAAGTTACAGCAGGTCTAGAAGGGGAAAGGCATGAAGCATCATAGGTTATACTTAACAGTTCATGTATAGTCAAGGTGGGGTTACAAACAGGCACAGTTCTATAGCAGGACAAAAGAGGAAACATTTTACAACAGGAAATCACAGGAAAATAGGATGAACACAGGCACAAGGGAGAACAAAATTGATACAAGCAAGCAGATATTGGCATGGGAATACTACTGGTTCGTATACGGGCAATTCATGGAACAGGCTAGATTTTTTATGGATAGTTTGGAGCATATTCAGAGGTTACAACATAGTAGGAAGGACAATGGCATGCACAACATGGAGCTGGGAGCACAAAGACAAGAAGACAATGGATATAGTAGGCATCAGTTGATCGATATAGTTAGTAGTAATGTGATATCGATCAGTGTTGAGCTTATTACTCAATATTGATAATCGACATATTTTATGCCTTTCATTTCATTAGACCTCCGGATAAATTATTTGTTTTTTGCTATTCCATATAAATAAAACCAGCCCTAGGCATCTAGCCTAGTGGATTTACTAAAAAAAGAAGTTGTGTGTCTAACAAAGATTGAGCCTAGTGAAGAAATGTTTACTAGTTTTCACAAAAATATAAATTACCCTCTAGAATATTCACCTTAAAATAATTTGGTTCAGTTCATCTAAGTTTAAAGTTCCTATAGCCTATCAAACAAATTCCTAAGGGCCACCAAGAAGCATGATTTGACTCAAACAAAAGCTTTAATACTATATTTCCACAATCCATCCACTCTTCTCTCAAAATCAGACAGGAAACGTCAATATATACACAAAATAGATGCCTACTCTGAAAATATCTAATATTTCCCCTTCAGTACACCATGCAAAACTATAAATATACACAATAACCTAAAAACTAATATACACAGTAAATTAAAGAGTTTCTGTTTCAAAATCTTCAAACTGATTTATTCTCATCTAGATTGATCATATGAAAAAAAATAAAAGCATATCAATGTCTATGCCACAAATAACTAATGAATTAATAATTGGATATATGATTTTGGAAAATTATAATCTATTGAATCTTATTCAAATATAGAGTAGGTGAAATGATACATACCTGTTTAGAATTTTTGCTTTACTTTGTAATGTATTTTTTCCAGTCATTTTTCTCATATATATAGTGGTTATCCTGAAATTCGTTTGGAGCCAAAAATCCCAAAAACCAATGCCAAAAGACGGTTTCTTCCTTGATTTTACGATGTTGCGGAATTCTATTTGGTGGGTATAGACGAATTTGGTGGGTATTGATAAGGTTGAAGAGTTATGCTGAGGAAGAAAGTGGAGAAGTGTGCTTTACCCCAATTTTGTTCTAACCCTAGCTTTATCTCTCTTTTCCACTAATTCTAAAATATCAGCCAACTTATATGTAAAAATATACAAACCAACTTCTTTAAAAAAATAGTAAAAACGTTACCTTGTGAAAATAATACTAAAATAAAACTTTATTTTAGTACATATCCCAATTTTGGATGACTTTATGTTATAAATAAGTTATATAAAATATTTGCTACAGTAATAAAATATTCAAATGATTTATTTCAAAAATTGATTTAACTATCTTGGTATAAAATAAAATTTTAAACAAAGGGTGTCATGAGAAATTGAACCAAATATAAAAGGGACCAAATTAGAGAAAAAAATAAACATTCTTTATTTGATTTGATTTTGATTTTTAGTTTTAAGAACAATAAAGTTGAATTATTTGGTTTTAAGCAAAAATTAATAGAAAAGTTCGAACTAGATTAATTATATAAATACCTATTTAGAAATTATAACTATATAAAATTTGACATTATAAATTATTTTTTGAGCTCTTGGTTCGTAGTCTAATTTTTGCACTTATAATATATTTTATATTCTATTTTGGTTTGTACAAATTATTCCATGTTAAAAATAACTTTTTTATAATTCATCATTATTCAATTATCATCAAAATATCTTGAGAATTAACAATTTTTCTTAATAAGTAATTCAATATAATTGCTATAATATGTGTTTAATAATGTATTTCACGTCTTTTATTAATAAACTGATAGAAAAATCAAAACAATCGATAAAATCAAACCAATAATAAATCGATTTGGTTTGGTTTGGTTTGGATTGATTCTAATATAACTATTGTACATGCTGAAAATCCACCAATTAGGTCATATTTTTCTTTTAGTATGTGAATGTCATACTTACTTAATCAAAAATAATTTAATTTTAAACTTCTGATTATGTCGTGATGAAATGAATAGGCACATAAATTTCTATGACCTTTTTAAACCCCAATTTAATAAGTCCTTCTTTTTTTTAAATTTCGTATCCAATAAAATATCGACACATTTTTATTTTAAAAAGCTTTTCTGAAACTCGTCTGGGGCTCCCCCCTAGGCGGGGCTCTATCAAAACACCCAGACACTTACACGTGGGGCAAAGGTTCATGAGGCTTATGTCTTAAGCGCTCGACTGTGCATATTGAACATGCCTTTAACGTTTTACGCTCAGGGCTCATCCAGTAACTCTTACGCAAATGATGCATTGAGTTTCCTAATAAGCCTAAGGCTCATAATTCTATAACAAATGAATGATAAAAGCTCAACTCATTGGTAAAATTGAGAGTAACTCAAATAACGAGCCATAGTACTGCATATTATTTAATCGGACATCGTAACAGTGAATTTTTTATTTGAAAATTTTGTAGAAAATAGATAGCCCAAATTTGTATCTTCATTTGCCATTAGACTTCATTAGGGGTGGGCATAATTTGGAAAATCCCGAAATCTGATATTTTTATACATTATATTTTTAGTACATTATCCATATGCCAATAGTACTACTTCATATACCCCCACCCATTAGATTTTAATATACTTAATATTAATTACAAAGTTACTATGGGTATATATCGGGTAAAACCAATAGCCGAATCGAAATAAATTTATTGAATTGTCGGTATCAGATTATTGGGTAAAATATCTTTAACGATTTTGTGTTAATTTACTATTGGGTTATCAGTTTGGGTCTCGGTTTGCTCCATTTTATTAACGATTTAACCGATAACCCAATAACCCAATAACAATAACAATAACAACTACCTAGTATAATCCACCAAGTGGGGACCGGGAGGGTAAGATGTACGCAGCCTTACCCGTCCAGGATAGGGAGACTATTCCTGATTGACCCTCGGCTAAAGAAGATGAAGGATTGATAACCCAATAAATTTTATAAAAATGTTAGTTTTACCCAATACTATGTTTGGACTTCTTAATTTTCAAGTTGTAATTGCTACTATTTGTGTTGTTTCTACTCTGTTTGGATAATTAGACTTGACAAAAACTCTTAATTCTTGGTAAGAAAGCAACTGTTGCAATTATGGTCCTCTAATATTCCTAGTGTTCAGTATATTCTGCTGATTGATCCCTCAATATCCACAAAACTTTTGTTCACTCTTTAGAACATAAGTGAAAGAATCAAGTTTATAAGATTAATTAGTGTTGTACGCTATACTTTTTTTTCTAAATTAAGTCATTTTATTGGGTAAACCGAAAGATCGACAACTGATTAATCGATACCTGATAACCACTATCTTATCGGTTCGATTATCAGTTTTATAAACCGATAACCGATATATCGAGCCGATAACATTAATTCACAACCGAATTGAACCGACCGATACACGCCCCTAATAGGAATACTTTCTAGTTGGACATGATTTTATTATTGCTACTTCTTATCGGCCATATTAATGCCTATGTGCATTTGGTTGATAATGATTTCATTACTTGAATAATGTATTTGGATGATTACGGTGAAGATGTAACGACCCGATATGTCGTTTTAAGAATTAACACCTCGTTCAGCAACCTAAGGTCCCGATCAACTTTGTAATCTATATTATGACTTGCGTGTGCTTTCGAGTTTGATTTTCGAAAGATTAGAAATTAAATTTAAAGAAAAATTCTCATTTTAAAGCTTAAATGGAAAGAGTTGACCGGAGAGTTGACTTTTGAGCAAACGACGTCGGAATGGAATTTTGATGATGTCAACAGCTTCGTATGGTGATTTTCGCCTTAGGCGAGTATCCGAATTTGGATTTGGAAGTCCGTAGCACAATCCAACGCATTTTGGTGAAGGTTGGAAAATATAAGATATTTTTGGAAAATTCGACCAAGGGTGGAAATTTTGATAATGAGGTCGGATTTTAATTGCCGAAAATTAGAACAGCTCTGGTACATCATTTATGACTCGCGTGTAAAATTTGGGGTCATTCCGGATTGATTGATATGCTTCGGCGCAAAATATAGAAGTGAGAGATTTGAAAACTCATAATTCGATTCGATGCATGATTCATAATTTCGGGATAATTTGACGTGGTTTAAAGCATCGACTAAGTTCGTATTGTATTTTAGGACATGTTGGCATACTTGGTTAAAATCCCGAGGGTCTCGGGTGGATTTTGGAAGGTTAGCGGAGTTGATTTTGGACATTGAAGCTGCTAATTTTTCTGCTGCTCTGGACAGCATTTGGGCAGAAGCGACAACGCAGAAGCATGAAACTTGTCGTAGAAGCGATTGTAAAGGGGGCTGGGCAGTGCTAGGCGTTCATTGCAGGAGCGGAGCATTGGAACGCACCTGTGATTGGCAGCGCAGAAGTGGACGTTGGCAGCTATGGGAGGGATCGCAGAAGCAGCTAGAGTTCTTCTCTAATATAAGTCATTGATGTATATTAGGTTGAGTTCTTCAATCCGAAAACCAAACTGAAATTTTCATATTCAATCCTAACGCCCACCCCTAATCTTCATGTCTCAAGTCATATGTCAAATTTGAAAATAATTATCCATATAATCTTGAAGGAATACTAATTTAAATTACACAATTGATGAAGCTTATTAATTATTTTATGTTAGGGAGATAAAATGTGTAGTTTGATAATAGAATTTAAGAAATTATTATTATTTATTTATCTAAAAATTAAGTATGGTTAACTTTTATCTCATATTAACTTTAACACTATTGCATTATTTATATTTGTAAAAAAAAATTGTAGATACTTTATTTTCTACGGAAATTATCTAGTCACAAATAAATTTATTTCTTTACTGTAATAACTTGAATTGATTAAATTAGAATATCATGTGAAATAGAAGAAATTAAAAGACCAAATAAAAAATTAACACAAAATTGGCGTAGTTTATTTAGTTGCTTTTTAGGTAAAAATTGAATCAAATTGAACAATCAAGTTTTGTGTAAGTATAGCATGAATGAATAAACAAATATTATTGTAATTAGGATATATGTGTTTTCACATATATATATTTTTTCCTCGCTTTTCCGCATATGAGCAAGTTGAGCATAATTGATTAATTTTTCGTTTTCAAACTTTGATACCATAAACTTTAATTGGAGTTCCAATCTGTTTGGGTTTTGGATTACAATTTTTCTTTTATTTTTATAAAAAAAATCTTTTGATCACTCTTTATGTCAAACAAGGAATCGTCAGTCACCGCAAGCCCTCAAACATCTTGCCTCGTCCGTCCTTTTCAGAAAAAAGAATTGTCGTTGCAGCCCTCGCCTGACGCTGCATCTCATTGCTCTTGGTCCTCCCCTTCGTCGCTATCAGACCAGTCTGGTAAATTCTCATCTTTTATTTCTGTCGCTGCCGTCTCCTCTCTATTTAATTCTTCACATCCGAATATTGAGTTTTGATTTATGAATTGATTTGTCATAAGAATCAATTGAAGTTTGATGTTTTGTATGTTTGTGCAGTTGATCACGGATAAAGGTTGGATGCATGAACGGAAGTTATCTAAAAAATATATTGAGGGTGTTCAATCTTTTCTGCAACTCGTTCGGTCAAACTTTGATCAAAATCTAAAGTTAAATATAGATTTTCAAACACAAGAAGTAGTGTATGACCACTTGTTGATAAAAGGAATTACAGGAAGTTATGTGCAATGGATATACCATGGGGAACAATCATAAAGGAGAGATAAAGATGAAGCAATTTACAACGAGGACGAAGACGAAGATGAAGATGAAGATGAAGAACATGACAACGATGATGGAATTAATGCTATGTTAGAAGATGCCAGTGGAAGATCATTTGCCAATTTTTCGAAAGAGACAACAACTGGTATTAATTTATGTGGTAATATGCATGAGAAGGAAGCCAAAATGTTTGACAAATTGTTGGAAGAAGCTGAACATGAATTATACCCGGGATGTCGGAAATTCTCAAAGCTTTCATTCCTTGTAAAGTTGCTACACTTGAAACTATATAATCATTGGAGTAATAAGTCATTTGATATGTTGCTAGAGTTACTACGGGAGGCACTGCCAAATGGTGGCACTTCCTAAGTTATATTATGATGCTAGAAACCAGCTGCAAGGTTTGGGATTAGGATGCATTTCTATCCATGCTTGCAAATATGATTGTGTGCTTTATTGGAGTGAGCTTAAAGATAGACTAGAGTGCCCACATTGTGGTACTTCGAGGTGGAAAATTAATAAAGGAAAGGATAAAAAGATTCCTCATAAAGTCTTGTTATATTTTTCATTAAAGCCGAAACTTCAAAGGTTATTTATGTCAAGAAAAACAAGTGAGGACATGAGGTAGCATAAAGAAAAATGTCTTGATGAGCCAAATGTATTAAGGCATCCTGCTGATTCTGAAGAGTGGAAAGAATTTGACAAGAATCTTCAGTAGTTTGCCCAAGAACCTCGGAATATTAGACTCGGCCTTGCAACCGATGGTTTTAATCTATTTGGTAACATGAGCACAACTTATAGTATGTGGCCTGTCATTCTATTTCCTTATAATCTTCCTCCTTGGAAATGTTTTAAGGATCCATTTATGTTAATGTCATTGCTTATTCCTGGTCCTCAAGCATCAGGAAAAGATATTGATGTTTATTAGCGTCCTTTGGTTGATGAATTGAATTTATGGAGTGAAGGTGTAAATACATTTGATGCATCAACAAGGGAGTCTTTCCAGATGCATGCTGCTGTTATATGGACCATAAATGATTTTGCAGTTTATGATAAGTTCTTAAACTCCTTACTATCCAAGATGTCAAAATAATTGTTAAATAGAAGATTTTGTATAAGTTTTACTAGTATACTATTTGTAAGTAATTTTTTATAGTTAAGGAATATAAACTAATGTGCGCATATATTATTTCTTATGGATTAGGTAATTTATCTGGATGGAGTACTAAGGGATACATGGCATGTCCTACTTGCAATAAAGATGCACCTTCATACAAGTTAAGAAGTAAAATCTGTTACATGGATCATCGACGGTATCTTGACCCTAAGCACACATGGAGAAGAAGCAAAAAAATTGATGGTAAGATAGAAAAAAGAGTGAAACCAAAAGAGCTCTCAGGAGATGATGTCTTGCAACAATTGGATTTTCTTAGTACTTATAGACCAGGAAAACAACCAAATAATAAGAAAAGAAAACGTCTTCCTGAAGAGTTGAATTGGGTGAGGAGAAGTATTTTATTTGAGTTTCCATATTGGAAGAGCTTAAAGTAACGACACAACTTAAATATCATGCATATAGAAAAGAACATTTGCGAGAATATTTTGGGGATAATACTGAGTATTGAAGGGAAAACTAAGGACACATATAAAGCAAGATAAGATCTTAAGGATATGAACATAAGAAAATAACTATGGTTACAAGATAATGGTTCTTATTATACAATGCCAGCTGCTTGTTATAATATGTCAAAAAGTAAAAAAAAAAGGAGTTCTATAAATTTTTAAATCAGTTAAATTTCCTGATGTTTATGCTTCAAATATCTCACGGCGTATAAATGAGGATGATGATAAGATAACTGGACTCAAAAGAATGACATTCAATATTACCCACATCAAGAGCACAATTAGCTAAATGATCTGCAAGTTTATTGCCTTCTCGAAATATGTGAGATATTGTAGCATTGCAATCCAGAATCAAAGCTCTAATTTCCTGCACATAATCAGCAATTCCCCATGGTATACTCCACCTTACTTCCACTACATTCATCATCAACATAGAATCAGTTTGCACCCTAATCTGAAGCAAATTATGATCTCTACAATACCTGAGTGCGTATAAAATAGCTATTGCTTCAGCTTCTGTATTTGTGGCCTCATGAATCTCCTGACCATATGCATAAATAACATCTCCTACTTCATCTCTAAGAAAATAACCTATCGAGATCCTGTCCGGGTTCCCTCTTGCAGCTCCATCTGTATTCACTTTTATACACCCTTCATTAGGCAATTCCCAAAGAACCTTAGTGATCTTCAGCTTTGGTGTATATTGTTCCATCATATTCAATATGTCCTGCCACTTATGAGGAACATTTCTAATCCCTGGCTTCCTTACCTTAACAAGTGATATTGTGGTATTTATTTGATAAATAAATATACTTACTGTTACCACATCTCCATATTTATAACAATTCCTTCTCTTCCATTATTCCCACAATATAATAGAAGTCAATGCTTGAAAGATTGGTTTAAGTCTAGGAATAACCTGTGTTGTCCAACTTCGAACCACTACTTAGGACAGATTTAATCCCTTCAGAGATAAGCCAGCATGTGAGAAAAAATAGCTCCATGTTCTTTTAGCAGTAGGTGATCGAAAAAATACATGAGCTATGGTTTCTTCTTGAGGATTCGTACAACATCAACATCAACATCTTGATGTCGCACAGTATCCCATTCCCCTTATTGTTTCATCCAGTGGTATTTTCCTGTCACGACCCTAGTTCACCAATCGTGAACCTGTCATGACGGCACCCAGTCTTCGCGACTGGGTAAACCTAACACATTATGGAAATTTAACAACCTTTACGAGAACAATAAAACAAATACTGAATAACATAGGAAAATGTATAAGGTGCCGCCTGGCACATACACTTCAACTCAAAATACTGAAACAACCTCCAAGACCCGAAAACTCACGGGCAACACAAGCTAAGAGTATATAAGTCATGGCTCTAACATCCAGAAATGTCTACACAATCGAACAAATAAAATGAAACTACTATCTATAGGGGAGAGTGGAAGGAGACTCTTCGGATCTGCGGACACGGCAGATGCATACCTCAAGTCTCCGAATGTAGCCCTGAAATCACCGAAAGTGTGCTCGATCAGAAGTACCAGGATCTGCACAACAAAAGTGTGCAGAAGAGTAGCATAGTAAACCACAGCGGTACTCAATAAGTTCCAAGCCTAACCTCGGTTGAGTAGTGACGAGGAAGGTGAGGGCCCTACTGAGAATAAACATAATAAGATATCGAACAGTGTAAAGCAGAAGATAATCTAAATGACAGCAAAATAGAATAGAAGCTACAAGTCATTGACAATTAAGCTAAACAAGGAAAATAACATAACAAGCATCCCTCAACTGTCCTTTGGATCTCTGGAAATCGAACTCGTAGTCTATCTCATTTAAATATCTAGGAGCTTCCGGGAATTAAACCCGCAGTCCATCATATCAGTAACAAAGGATCTCCGGGAATCGAACCCGCAGTCCATTTACTATCAGTAACAAGGATCTCCGGGAATTGAACCCGCAGTCCATTTATATCAGTAGCAAAGATCTCCGGGAATTGAACCCGCAGTCCGTTTAATATCAGTAACAGGGGTCTCCGGGAATTAAACCCGCAGTCCATTTAATATCAGTAACAAGGATCTCCGGGAATTGAACCCGTAGTCCATTTAATATCAGTAACAAGGATCTCCGGGAATTGAACCAGCAGTCCATTTAATATCAGTAATAAGGATCTCCGGGAATTGAACCCGCAATCCCAATATAAAAGCAAAACTAAAATAAGGAAATATTCAGAGAATGAAATACACCAATACAAATAACAGTTAAGTTTTGGCCCAACATGCTTCACGTAATTTCAATTAAGGCAATTAAGTAGTTAATTCTATCTAGTCATGCTTCTCTAACTAACACGGGTTTAATCTTGCATTTAAATCAGTCAAATAATGGAGAAAAACGCGGTTGAGCAATTCAAGTAAGGTGGATTTCCAACAACTTCCACAAGTACACGCCCGTCACCTCGCGTATAAGGCATTAAATCAACACATAAGATGTCCTAAGGGAAGAAGTTCCCCCACACAAAGTTGGACAAGCCACTTACCTCAAAGAAGTGTAAGTCAACCTGAAATCACGCCCTTGCCACGAGTATTCGACTCCAAATGGCTCAACTCTGGGATTTTCCCCCGTAAATGATACTACAATGTTCCAATACACTTAAACAACTTCAATCTACAATACAACATTTAATAGGACCAATATTAGTAACAAATTCCATAACTTATGCCATTTAGGCATATTATCAAACACCTTGAAGGTATAAATCTTTCCAGCTCATATCTATAGTATTGGTTCATCCAATTATCACTATAAATCAACAATTCATCCCACTATTTTTATTCCATAATTTGTACTCCTAACATCACATGTGTGATCAACCATTCACACCCAACCAACAAAATTACATCGAATAATCAATATTAAATCCCTACCATGGTCATGTATTGGGAATTTATGGCTTCCAATCACCATACCATAGGTTGTAATACATGATTCAAACTCATAATTCCATAATAACTTCATATATGTAAGTCTAAGGTGTAGGATTACCTCTTGTACACCAAATGTTGAAAGACAACTTTGGGGTGTTCTTGAGGTTTTTAAAAAAATCCTATAAAATCCAACCAAAATCATGTTGTAACTAGTGATTGTGAAGTGAAATCACCATGAAAACACACTTAAAAGCTTACCTTAGCAGTGCAATTTGATGCCTTGGTCTAGTTGGGGTGTAGAGAGAACCCTACCCTTGAGAGATATCTCAAAATCTCTTATTTCCGGTCTTTAGGGGTATTAAAACCTTCCAGACGCGCGAAGTTTTGCATACTTCACGCGTTGTTCGCGCGTCGGAGGCAGAATACTCAGCAAAACGCATGAAGTTCCAAAGTTCGCGCGAAGTTTCGCGCGAGTGACACCTTCCCAGTAAAATAGTCTTAACTTTCTGTATACACCTCCAAATGACGAACGGTTTATTGCGCTGGAAACTAGACTCAAAGGGATTTAATTTGATAGGTTGTGGGTCACACAACTCTTTATATAAAGGGAGATATGATCGTTTAAAATGAGGTATTGTGCACGCTCATTTACAATTTCGTCTATTATGAAATTTTCCAACTTCAAAAGTTCCCGTTAGCCATCTGAAATCATCCCGAGGCCCTTGGGACCTCAACCAAAAGTACAAACACATCCTAAAACATCACATGAACTTGTTCCAATCATAAAACACATCCAACAACACAGAAATCACCAATCCGCAATGGATTCAAGCCTAAGTTCAACCCAACTTCCGAAACTCGCATTTCATCAAAAACCTGACCTAAACACGTCCGAATGACTTGAAATTTTGCACACATATCCCAAATCACCTAACGAAGCTACAGCAACTTCCAGAACTACGTTCCGTCTCTCGGATCAAAATCTCACCTATCAACCGGATATCACTAAAATACTAGCTTTCGGCATTTTCTAGCTTAAATGAGCTACGGACTTCCAAAATACATTCCGAACACGCTCCCAACCCCGAAATCACCTAACGAAGCTAAGGGAGCCATCGGATCCCCATTCCGAGGCCGTCTTCATACATTTCCGATTACGGACCATTTTTCAACACTTAAGCTCTCATTTAGGCACTAAGTGTCCCAAAACACTCCGAATCCCAATACCGAACGTCACGGCAACCAAAATAGTAGAAATGAACATAGGGAAAGCAGTTAATGGGGGAACGGGGTGTAGATTCTAAAAATGACCGGCCTGGTCGTTACATTCTCCCACACTTAAATATTCGTTCGTCCTCGAACGAGTATAAAGAACATACCTAAAGTAGTGAAAAGATGAGGGTATAGGCTACGCATATCCCATTCGGTCTCCCAAGTCGCCTCCTCGACCGGCTGGCCCCGCCATTGAACCTTTACTGAAGCTATTTCCTTTGATCTCAACTTTCTGACATGTCTGTCCAATATATCCATTGGCTCCTCAGCATAAGATAAATCCTTGCCCAACTGGACGAAGCTGAAATCCAACACGTGCGACGGGTCACAGTGATACCTCTGGAGCATCGAAACATAAAATATCGAACGAACTCCTACTAATCTAGGAGGTAAGGCAAGCTCATAGCGACCTCCCTAACATGCCTAAATATTTCTAAAGGGTCAATAAACCTCAGACTCAACTTCCATTTCTTCCCAAATCTCGTAATGTCCTTCATAGGCGAAACACGAATCAGAACCTTGTCTCCAACCATATCGGAACTATCACGATCTCTTCGGTCCCCATAACACTTCTGTCCTGATGAGACTATATAAAGTAAATCCGAAATCACTTTAAACTTTTCCAAAGCATTCTAAACCAAGTTTGTGCCCAATAATCCAACCTCACTCGACTCGAACCAACCTACCGGGTCTCTGGTGCTCATAATTAACCTGCTCACAGTTGGGGCACCGAGCTGCAAACCCAACTAGGCTCTGAAAGACCCAACCTCACATCTGGCTGGCTAAGGCATGAACCTCCATTGCCATAGGCCTTTCTGATACGGGTAGGTAAGCCAAACTTCCCAAATTCTATGCCCAGTGACTCAAAGCATCAGCCATCACATTGGCCTTGCCCGGGTGATACAGAATAGTAATATCAAAATCCTTCGACAACTCAAAAGCACCTCCTCTGACACAGATTTAGATTCTTTTGATTGAACAAGTGGTGCAAGATGGTCAGTATAAATCTCACAAGGCACACCGTACAAATAATGACACCAAATCTTCAAGGCGTGAACAATAGCAGCTAGCTCAAGGTCATGGACGGGGTAATTTTTTCGTGTATCTTCAACTGTCTGGACGCGTAGGCAATTACCCTACCGTCCTGCATCAACACTGCTCCAAGGCCAACCCGTGAAACATCAAAATATATTGTATAAGACTTCGAACTAGTAGGCAATATCAAAATTGGGGCCATGGTCAAAGCTGTCTTGAGATTTTGAAAGCCCGCCTCACACTCCCCTGTCCACTGAAATGGAGCACCCTTCTGGGTCAATCTAGTCATAAAGGTTTCAATCGAGGAAAAACCCTTCCACAAAACGAGGGTAGTAACCCGCCAAGCCTAGGAAACTACGAATCTCTGTAGCTGAGGAGGGTCTAGGCCAACTCTACACCGCCTCTACCTTTTTCAGATCTACCCGAATACCCTCACTTGATACCACGTGACCTAAGAATGCCACGGAATTCAACAAGAACTTACATTTTGAAACCTTTGCATATAATTTCTTTTCTTTCAGAGTCTGAAGAACTATCCTCAGGTGCTGCTCATGGTCTTCCCTACTCCGGGAATACACCAAAATGTCATCAATAAAGACAATAACAAAGAGTAAAGATATTGCCGAAATACTCTGTGCATCAAATGCACAAAAACTGTTGGGGCATTGGTCAGCCCAAATGACATACATGGAACTCATAATGATCATATTGAGTCCTGAAAGCAATCTTCGGGATGGTAACCTGAGCATAAGTCAATCTTAGAAAATACCCGTGCGCCCAGAAGCTAGTCAAACAAATCATCAATACGAGGCAAAGGATAGCAGTTCTTCATTGTAGCCTTATTCAATTGGCGGTAATCAATACACATACGCATAGAAACATCATTTTTCTTCACAAAAAAGATAGGAGCACCCCAGGATGATACGCTGGGCCGAATAAACCCCTTTTCAAGAAAATTCCTATAACTGATCCTTCAACTTAACTGAAGGTTCCACCTCATCCTTAGTCCATAACCTTATGACAGGATCAAATCTTTAAAATCAGCCATTTGTCATAGGACCTGAATTCCACATTGTCACACTGCATTAGTCGTATTTCAACATACTTCAGCTTTTAATAACGCTTAATTACTTCGAAATTACTTTCTCCAGGATGTTACGCTCTCCCCCACTTAGGGTCATTCATCCTCAATACACGACTTAGATTATCTCTTTCTTCACACGTCTTAATGTCTCAAATTTTCTAACTCTCAAATTTTTCAAAAATTTCGGCAGAGCCTCCCCTGTAATTGGGCCTATCCACCTGCCAGAATAACACCAAATAACACCTAACAACACATCCACAACCCAATGAAATACCACAATGTATATATCAATAACAATAATCTCATCATTATAAGCATCGCATTATCATGCTGATATCTGGACATATAACACATCATTTGTATGCTAATAACCATGTCTCTGGCCATTATAGTTGTTCATAAATCACAACATTGCCAATTAACCATATGTTAACAAACATCTCATTTCAGACCTCCGCTTTAATCACAACGAAGCATGAAGATCTCATAATTACTTACCCGAATTGACGAGTCACATTTAGCACCACCTGGGCGCCCATCTCGTAGGCTAAAACTCAAAGTTAACAATGAGAAAAAAAAATGACCGAATATGAAAAGAAAATACACAAGAATTGTCAAATAAGCCTAACACGCATGACTCCCATTTAAAAAATAGTACAAAATTTTAAATTTCATAAAATGAGAATTTTAAATGCATAACGTTTCACCGCCAGGACCTTGTCCTTATATAACATCCACCGCAGCTTCTAGCTCGGTTCAAAATATTTCACATTATATAAAAATTTGAGGATCTCATCCTCAACCCTGAATCACAAGTATTTGCACATTGTGCCAACTGAAATTTTTCATTTTTTTTTTCTCTTTTCAATAATTTCCGTCAAAGGGAATCACAATATATAACAAACCCTCATCCCGATAGGGCATATAATTGACAATTGAAATCAATTATCCTGAAATTGCATCAAAAACCACTGTAGTAAGTAATAGAAAGTCACTTTTAGCCTCATATATATATATATATATATATATATATATATATAT
>MU690349.1:75621-95853 GCA_026770625.1 Nicotiana glauca
GAAGTAGATTTCTCCCAAGTCTGGGATAATTTCTCATGATGTTTCTAGTATCACCACATTCATAACAACCCATTTGCAGTTCTGCTGCTCATACTGAGTCTGTACCGGATAACTAGAATATCCATTTAAGGAATCCCATGCCAGTGGTGCATTAAAAGATGATTGTCCCATGGAAGTGCCCTGATTGACTGGAGCACTACGAGTATCCTAAAATTGTTTCCAATTCCTTGCTGATACTGAAATGTAGAATTATTATGGACATAGGAACATCGAAGGTCCAAACACCATCCCATACAAATCTCAGCTCTTACTCATATACAAGTTTTAGAGAACTCTTGAATACCACTTAAATACATCGCATGCCAAAACTGATATGACACATGACGCACAATTTGATCGTTGATAGTAGACTCTCTTCACTTTAGTGCAAAGCCATAAGATACATCCCGCTACTCCACAATACTAACATTTATCACTCGTACGTCACCATCATAAGACATCTCAAGCCGTTCGATTGGTATATGTCATTCTTAGGACATTTAAACTCACTCCCTCCAGTTTCTCAGTTGCTAGTTGTACCCTTCGCTAAATAGATATCTCATAAGAACCACATAGTCACTATTACCACCAACTATCTTTAGATCTACATCCACCTTGTTACTCTACCATTACTGCGATGTCAGAACCTATTGCACTCCCATGTGCATAATTGAATCATTTCTCAATACTTCTGTATTATCGGTATGGATGACGCGCGGTAATAATGGTTGAGTAAATTCTTGGCTCCCTTGAAATCCTTTTGTAGCATCACGAACCGTTGGCGCATAATTGATACCGAGTGCACAGTTTCAATACACGAGTGGATACAAAAGAATATATGATATAGGCTCCAACTGAATAAATGACACACGATAAGGAATGAAATGAAGTGGAATTTTCCTAACGGTTACATAGCCTCTCATAGATAAGTACAGACTTCTCCGTACCGATCAGCAAGACTCTAATAAACAGGCATGTGTCCTGTGACTCCTATGAACCTGGGGCTCTGATACCAACTTCTCACGACCCTAGTTCACCAATCATGAACCTGTCATGACGGCACCCAATCTTCGCGACTAGGTAAGCCTAACACATTACGGAAATTTAACAACCTTTACTAGAACAATAAAACAAATACTGAATAACATAGGAAAATGTATAGAGTGCCGCCTGGCATATACACTTCAACTGAAAAAACTGAAACAACCTCCAAGACCCGAAAACTCACGGGCAACACAAGCTAAGAGTATATAAGTCATGGCTCTAACATCCAAAAATGTCTACACAATCGAACAAATAAAATGAAACTACTATCTATAGGGGAGAGTGGAAGGAGACTCTTCGGATCTGCGGACGCGGCAGATGCATACCTCAAGTCTCCGAATGTAGCCCTGAAATCACCGAAAGTGCGCTCGATCAGATGTACCTGGATCTGCACAACAAAAGTATGCAGAAGAGTAGCATGAGTACACCACAGCGGTACTCAGTAAGTGCCAAGCCTAACCTCGGTTGAGTAGTGACGAGGAAGGTCAGGGCTACTGAAAATAAACATAATAAGATATCGAACAGTATAAAGCAGAAAATAATTTAAATGACAGCAAAATAGAATAGAAGCTACAAGTCATTGACAATTAAGCTAAACAAGGAAAATAACATAACAATCATCCCTCGACTGTCCTTTGGATCTCCCGAAAATCGAACCCGTAGTCCGTCTCATTTAAATATCTAGGAGCTTTCAGGAATTGAACCCGTAGTCCATCGTATCAGTAATAAAGGATCTCCGGGAATCGAACCCGCAGTCCATTTAATATCAGTAACAAGGATCTCCGGGAATCGAACCCGCAGTCCATTTATATCAGTAGCAAGGATCTCCGGGAATTGAACCCGCAGTCCATTTATATCAGTAGCAAGGATCTCCGGGAATTGAACCCGCAGTCCGTTTAATATTAGTAACAAGGATCTCCAGGAATTAAACCCGCAATCCATTTAATATCAGTAACAAGGATCTCCGGGAATTGAACCCACAGTCCATTTAATATCAGTAACAAGGATCTCCGGGAATTGAACCCGCAATCCATTTAATATCAGTAATAAGGATCTCCGGGAATTGAACCCGCAATCCCAATATAAAAGCACAACTAAAACAAGGAAATATTCAGAGAATGAAATACACCAATACAAATAACAGTTAAGTTCTGGCCCAACATGCTTCACGTAATTTCAATTAAGGCAATTAAGTAGTTAATTCTATCTAGTCATGCTTCTCTAACTAACACAGGTTTAATCTTGCATTTAAATCAGTCAAATAATGGAGAAAAACACGGTTGAGCAATTCAAGTAAGGTGGATTTCCAACAACTTGCACAAGTACACGCCCGTCACCTCGCGTATAAGGCATTAAATCAACACATAAGATGTCCTAAGGGAAGAAGTTTCCCCACACAAGGTTAGACAAGCCACTTACCTCAAAGAAGTGTAAGTCAACCTGAAATCACGCCCTTGCCACGAGTATTCGACTCCAAATGGCTCAACTCTGAGATTTTCCCCTGTAAATGATACTACAATGTTCCAATACACTTAAACAACTTCAATCTACAATACAACATTCAATAGGACCAATATTAGTAACAAATTCCATAACTTATGCCATTTAGGCATATTATCAAACACCTTGAAGGTATAAATCTTTCCAGCTCATATCTATAGTATTGGTTCATCCAATTATCACTATAAACCAACAATTCATCCTACTATTTTTCTTCCATAATTTATACTCCTAACATCACATGTGTGATCAACCATTCATACCCAACCAACAAATTCCATCAAATAATCAACATTAAATCCCTACCCTGGTCATGTATTTAAATTGGGAATTTGTGGCTTCCAATCACTATACCATAGGTTGTAATACATGATTCATACTCATAATTCCATAATAACTTCATATATATAAGTCTAAGGTGTAGGATTACCTCTTGTAGACCAAATCTTGAAAGACAACTTTGGGGTGTTCTTGAGGTTTTGAAAAAAATCCTATGAAATCCAACCAAAATCATGCTGTAACTAGTGATTGTGAAGTGAAATTACCATGAAACCACACTTAAAAGCTTACCTTAGGAGTGCAATTTGATGCCTTGGTCGAGTTGGGGTGTAGAGAGAACCCTACCCTTGAGAGATATCTCAAAATCTCTTATTTCCGTTCATTAGGGGTATTAAAACCTTTCAGACGTGCGAAATTTCGCATACTTCACGCGTTGTTCGCGAGTCGGAGGCAGAATACTTAGCAAAACGCGCGAAGTTTCAAAGTTCGCACGAAGTTTCGCGCGAGTGACACCTTCCCATTAAAATGGTCATAACTTTCTGTATACACCTCAAAAGGACAAACTGTTTATTACGTTGAAAACTATACTCAAAGGGCTTTAATTTGATAGGTGTGGGTCACACAACTCCTTATATAACGGGAGATATGATCGTTTGAAGTGAGGTCTTGTGCACGCTCATTTACAATTTCGTCTATTATGAAATTTTCCAACTTCAAAAGTTCCCGTTAGCCATCCGAAATCATCCCGAGGCCCTCGGGACCTCAACCAAAAGTAAAAACCCATCCTAAAACATCATATGAACTTGTTCCAATCATAAAACACATCCAACAACACAGAAATCACCAATCCGCAACGGATTCAAGCCTAAGTTCAACCCAACTTCCGAAACTCACATTTAATCAAAAACCCGACCTAAACACGTCCGAATGACTTAAAATTTTGCACACATATCCCAAATCACCTAACGAAGCTATGGCAACTTCCAGAACTCCGTTCCAACTCTCGGATCAAAATCTCACCTATCAACCGGATATCACTAAAATACTAGCTTTCGGCATTTCTAGCCTAAATGAGCTACGGACTTCCAAAATACATTCCGAACACGATCCCAACCCCTAAATCACCTAACAGAGCTAACGGAACCATCGGATTCCCATTCCGAGGCAGTCTTCGTACAGTTTCGATTATGGACCATTTTTCAACATTTAAGCTCTCATTTAGGGACTAAGTGTCCCAAAACACTTCGAATCCCAACACCGAACGTCCCGGCAAACTAAAATAGTAGAAATGAACTTAGGGAAAGCAGTTAATGGGGGAACGGGGTGTAAATTCTAAAAACGACCGGCCGGATCGTTAAATTTCCTTTTCCAAACCTTCCACATAAAAAAGTATATCTTGAAAGGTAGCACTTTTACCCACATGTTCTTGTATGTATTACTAGGATCATTTCTTCATCGCACATAATCCCAGGCAGAGCTAACAGTAAAGTCCCCTGTTGTGTCCAACATTCACAAATGCTTGTCCATCATACTATTATCTACTGGAGGAAACATAATTTTGATAATGTGATCGACAATGTCATTAGGAATTAGCATCTGCAATCGACCTTCATCCCATTCATCATTGTGAACTACTTCCCTCACATTGTTGATTGATTCATCGAGAGGAAAACCTGGAGGAATAATGAAGTACAAAGCCCCCATACATGTCCAGTTGTCGTACCAAAATTGGGCTTCCAAAGAATCTGATGCTCGATAAGGTCCCTACATTCCAACATTTTTCTCCACACATGTGATCCTTCCTTCCAAGGCACAATCACAGCATTCAACTTTTTGCAATATTTTGGATTCATAAATGAGCTCCACAAAGTAGGTTTGGTCCTAAAATTCCACCAAAGTTTATAAAATAATGCTTTTGATACATCATGCAATGACCTAAACCCCACTCTCCCTTCTTCTTTAGGTATACATAAAGCTTTCCATGACGCCAAATATCTACCCTTTATTCCAACCGAGTTACACCAAAAGAATTGAGCAAATATTTTATGTAATTTTTCAATCACAAAGGAAGAGGGATTAACAACGGATAACAGATGGATGGGCATGCTTTGTAAGACATGTGAAATTAGAACTGTTCTACCTGCAAATGACAAAAGTTTACCTTTCCATCCTTGTAATTTCTCAAGTATTTTATTGATTAAACCCTGATAGAACTCCAACTTTCTCCTAGTATAAAAAATCGGGCAACCTAGGTATGTGAAAGGAAAATCTTGTTTGCCGATTCCAGTAATTCTTTGGACCTTATTACTAACCTCATCACTTGTGGAGTGATGCATATAGCATGTTGATTTTGCTTTATTGATCAACTGGTTTGAAGCAGCTTCATATGCATCCAAGACTTCCATTACAAGTCTAAGAGAAGTAGCATCTGAGGAAGAGAATATTATAGTGTCATCCGCGTATGACAAGTGATTAATTTTTGGGCTCCATTTTGGCAAATCCAAATCTACAAAAATACAAATTCATATGCAATGTATTCAAACCCCTAGATAGAGCTTCAGCAGCCAAAATGAAGAGTGTAGAATACAATGGATCTCCTTGTTTCACCCCTCTCAATGATTTTGAAAAAGCCATATGATTGTCTATTAATAAGCACCGAATACCAATTATTTGACACAATGCCAAACACCAAACCAATAAACCTCTCACAAAAACCCAACTTCCTCAAAACTTTTGTCAGAAAGAGCTAGGATAGTCTATCATATGCCTTCGTCATGTCTAATTTGATCACCACATTTGGGCCAGCTTTAGTTCTCAATCTAATGTCAGTTATGATCTCTTATGTCAAAAACACTTCTCTACAATTCTCCTCCCTTTAACAAATCCGGCTTGCTTATCGGAAATCAATTTAGGGAGAAGATCAACTAACCTTTCATGAATAACTTTGGAGAAAACCTTATTAACAAAATTATTAAGGCTAATAGGCCTCAGGTCTCCAAATGTGTTCACTTCTTTCTTTTTTGGCAATAAGACTAAATTCGTATGAGTGATAAATCTGGAATTAGTTCACCTTGTGACCCTCCAGCAATATTATCAATATCACCTTTTCCATCAAGTTGCTTCAGAGCCTCCACATTACTAGGAATCAATTGGTTGTCACTATTTTTTCCATTAACACATTGGTCTTCCTCCTCACTTTGTTGTTCATCTGATCCTTCATTACCTCCGCAATTACTCTCCTCATCTGAATGATCTTCACCTTCTTCTGTAAACTTCTCCGTTTGATCACACCACAATCTAACTCCTAATTTTGTCTTATCAATGTTCTTATCAATTTCACCCGTTGCAAAAGTATCTTCAGATTGCGAAGGAATATCTTGACATTGGTTTGTAGTAACCAATTTTTTCTGAATAAAGGCCCTATTAACCCATTGAGTAGTCGATTCCTTTTGTTGAAGTACATCCGTCATCTTCCCACTAGGAATAAAATCTGGAGCCTTAGGATTAAGGTTCTTAGCTGTCGACGTAGGTGATTGTCTCCTTGTTGAACTAGGAAGAGCTATCTTCTGAGCATTCTTTGATCTAGCTGTTGTATCTTGTTGAACTCTATCTTTAGTAACCCCTGACACATCTTTCCCAACCTTACTAGGAGTAACCTTATCCAACTGAATAATTTATTGCACTTCTGGTACTACTGCCAGCTGTTTATCTTGATTTTCAATATTGTCTTCTCCATCAAGAATTGCAAATTTATTGGATGTTTGCACCTGTCCAACCCCACTATTAACCACTAGAACTACTTCCTTACTAGCTTGTACTTGTCTATTATCGCCGTTAGCCACTTGTACCAATTCTTTGCCCGTAACTTGATTGTATATTTGTTTGGTTAGAAGAGGATTTTTTTTTTTATCAGTGTATCAAATGTGTTTCTTAGAAGAGGATTTTTTTTTCATCAGTGTATCAAATGTGTTGCTTATTAGTTTGTTGCACCTGGCATTCAATTCCCAAATGTTGGGAAAAAACTAGGTACAAGATTTTTTTTAAATTCGCTTACCAACATTTATCTTCCCTTAATTTTTTTGGTCTCTTAGACTTAAAAAGAAACACAATGAACTTAAAAAATAACCAGATTGGCAACTACACTCTACCTTTTTATTTTATGGAAGAGTTCCACTGTAAGTCTACAATCAACTTAACATCTTATTCCAGTTTTCAATAAAAAAAAATTACATCTATATTAACAAACATAACATTCCATGATAAGTTTTTTTCTATAAAATGAGCATTTTAACTTCACCTCTCAAATTAAAAAAGAAGTGTTCTTCGAAAACTCTGTAATTATGAAATCTAAAGAAGTAGTGAATGCTTTATTTATTTATTTTGATATGATTTTCTATTTGATTTTTCATATGTTTTCTTATGTTATATCGGGCATTATATAATACGTATTTTTTTTGCCATTATAAAAATCTAAATTCTTTTGAATCAAATAAATATAAAATAAAGATATTTGACTGCGTGAAGCTCGGGCCAATTAACTAGTTATGTGACAGTTGAGGTATTATGTTGGACTCAATATGCTCGGATTATGTTATAGATATAAGTCCATATATAGACTGTTCCTATCTAAACAATATGAAATTTTGTAGGAGCAAATGTTCCTTGGGTTCTATTAAATTTTAATATGATTTTTTGGTTTTATATTTTCTAAAGTTAGATATGTCAATCGAACCAGAATGAATATGGTTTTAATTTGATTTCTTTCATTTGTAGGTCATATAGACTTCATAATAGAACTTTATAAAATGGGACTTAAGTTTCTCGAACTTGATAATTTTTCAAGATGGGTGCTTCAGTCATAAGATTAGCTAGTCCTAAAGAAAATTTTTGTATCATATTTGAATAAAACTATATCTTTTAGTTTTTTACTATGAATCTTTTTTTGTCGCCAATAATTGTACTATTCAACTACAAAATTCAAGTCTTAGCCATTAAAAAATCATATTTTTCGTGACAAAAATTTGTTGTGACTAAATTATAGGTTAAACAGAGACAATTAAGTAATTGTCACTAATTGTTTGCACTATTAGTGCCAAAAACTAATGTCATAATAAATTAGAAATTTTGGTTGCTAAAGTTTGTTACACCTCCTTTTTCTCACTACTACACCCCGTGAAGGGTATAATAAAAAGGAGTTTTTTTTATTAAAGGACAATCAGAACGGGATTTATTATTAATATTCGGAGTCGCCACTTGGGAGAATAATGGTGTCCCAAGTCACCGGTTGAATCCCGAACCGAGGAAATTATGACTCTGTTAACAGTCCACGAACTAGAAATCCGAGTAAGGAATTCTGTTAACCCGGGAGAAGGTGTTAGGCATTCCCGAGTTCCGTAGTTTTAGCACGGTCGCTCAACTGTTGTATTTAATTTTATCTGATTTCACAACATGTCTTAACCTATGTGCCTTTTATTATTAACTCACTTTATTATATATTTATTTTTTAATAAGAATTGCAACATCGTGAAAATATATCTCGAACTACGTCGCACCAGTGCACCCATGGCTTTTGACACATTTCGACTTCGTTGAGATTTAGATTTGGGTCAGATGAATATGCACCCGTATTAGGAAGGTAATATTATTAAAAAAATCGCACCTAAAGCGACTAACGTGTTGTTATCTTTTGGGAAGACCGCGAAATTTGCTAAGCGACCCGTCCCGAATACTAAGAATTTTTGAATTAAGTAATTAATGAGGGCCCCGCAATTTATATTTTTGGTTTGACGAGGCTCGTCTCATTTTCATTTAAAGGCCAATCCTAAAAATGACTATGATTTTTCTATTTGTTTGTCTCTAAAAATAAAACAAAGGTCCTAATTAGTTGTTAGTAAGAAATCCCACTGTCCATCAATTAAACACTAAGAAACCAGATGCCATTTCAATTTTTAGGGCCAGGTATGTGGGATAAGAGTTTTTAATAGGCTCAAGTGTTGGGCCTGAGATAGGCCCAACCTGGGAAGGACAAAAACAGGCTGCCTGTCAAGGGATCGAATCCTAGGGCCGGTAGATTAACGTTTGCTTAAATGCTGCTTCCCAAATTATCCCAAACCCCTATAGGTGAGCCCCATATTACCATTTCACCAGGCCATTGTCAACCAACCGTTTTCAATTGAGGAATTTAACAATGATTTCATTAATTCCTAAATCTTCAAATTAACACAGAATGCTATATAACATTAACCTCAAATTGTAACTATAAAACCTGCATAGTAAATGATTTAATCTAATCCCATTATGCCACAAGACATACAGATACGCTTGACTTAACACTATCAAGAGAATATCTAAACAACCAACATGGTCCATAATTCAATTCAATAACAACATTGCACAGTTCTATAAGATCAAATCTTCTACAACATTTAGCTACTCAAATTTTAATAACATTTAATTACTAATTACAGGCTGAGTTATTCCTACTAAGTACAAAACTCCTCAATTTTGAAGTAACTCGACACAAACCAACAGTCCATCAGCGCACAAAATAGTCCAGCACAGTCCACCATTTATACACAACAAATGGACACTCAATTATATTAAACAACACATCTAATATCTGTTAACTACTGATATGCAACAATCTATCAAGCAGATCTCATGACCAAAATAGTCGGGCAATTCTATTCCATTTTTTCGAACTTGGAATTACAGCAGAATTTCGAGTGTGCACCTGGAATACAATGAAAGAGGAAAAATAGGGATCAGCAGCAATAATCACAACAGTAGTTCAGAAACCAATTTAAATCCCAGCAGCAATCAATGAGTGAATAACAAAGGTCCAGCAAAGACTTCAACAGTTCGAAATGAATTGAACCAAACAGAATCCACAGATTGACTTAAAACTAACTCGAACAAACTCAAATAAACTCCAAATGAACTCAGAACCTTTACTTCTTCAGTGAACCAAATTTCAATCAAAATAAACCAATTTCAAAACACCTTCAACCCACAGTCAAGTTGAACCAGCTACGACTAATGGACTCAAATTGCCTTTTAGATATCAATACCAAACAGAAAACAGAGAAGGTCCAGTTACTTGGATTCAAAATGAGCTTCAGTGTTTGAGTTAGAGGCTGAATTTGTGGAAGATCTAAAGGAAACTAATAGAACAGTACTTTTTTTTTATTTTCTGTAATTTTCTTTTCTTTTCTTTTTTGAAGGTTGAACTTCAAAATCAGATCTAAAATTAGAGAGCACCTTTTGGGGGGAACTTTTGAGCTCCAAAAACTTGTTCATTAAGGCATTGATGATGCCCTTTTATAGGCAAAGATGAGGGCAACCTTCAATTTCTATTTACACTATTGGTCCTTCTTTTTTATTCATTTTAGTCCTCTAGTTCTTAACTAGTTACTCAAGTAAGTATCCTAAGTTAATGAAATATGTATTTAAACACTACTCTAGAAGGTCCTGGCATACTCTAACAAATTCTACCCTATCCCAAATACCTAAACTAACTCTGTATTTAAACTATATTTACAGTTTTAACCAAACAGATCCCTAAACTCTAATTTACCACATTGAAGAACAATCATTGAGCAAATTACCATTATCAAAAATGAACCAACTTCAACTAATCTAACTACTAATTACTTGAAAAAATCAAGTTAGCATTTAACGATTAACAGAACAAGGCACAATCGAACTAGGATTAAACTATACTAAAGAGCAAAATAAAAATCAAATCACTGTTAATATGTGACGACCCGGCCCGTCGTCACGAGAGTTACTGCCCTGTTTCTCCCTTATTGTGTTGTTTCATGTTCTATATCAGTATTAGAGTCTATCGGGTGAATTTGGATTGATTCTGGTTTAAAATAAGGCATATAGCCTCTTAGAAGGGAGTTTGTTTCAAGAAAGTCAACCGGAAGTTGACTATTTGGTTAGAGGGCTTGGATGCAAATTCTAGTGGTTCGGCTAGATTCAGGGGGTGATTTTTGGCTTAGGGTAGCGATTGGAATTGAATTTGGAAGTCCGGAGTAGAAATAGGTTTGAATTGGCGAAGTTGGAATTTTGGCGAATCCGATTGATAGGTGAGATTTTGATTCGGGAGACGGAACGGAATTTTGAGAGTTGTAGTAGCTTCGTTAGATGATTTTGGATGTGCCTGCAAATTTTTAGGTCATTCGGACATCGTTTGGTCGGGTTTTTGCTTGCATGTTAGTTTCGGAAGTTTTAAGGAAAATTAGGCTTGAATCCGTGATAATTTGATGATTTTTGTGTTAAAGGACATGTTTTTATGATTGAAACAAGTTTGTATGGTGTTTTAGAGTGGGTAGGTGTTTTTGGTTGGGGGTCCCGGGGGCCTCGGGATGGTTTCGGATGGCGAATCGGGAGTTTGGATGCTTGGAAATGCAGCAGATGTTAAGGCTTCTGTTGTTTCCGCATCTGCGGTTGCAGAGCCGCTTAAGCGGTCCTGCAGATGCGGCTATGTGATCGCAAAAGCGGTCCTAGGTGGCCTGGGGTATTTTCGCAAAAGCGGACCCTGTTTTCACAGGAGCGGTCTCCGCAGAAGCGGATGGTGACCGCAGAAGCGGTCTGGAGTATTATGGCTGGGACCGTAGAAGCGGTATATTGACCGCAAAAGCAGTGACCGCAGAAGCGGTGCAGGACCGCAGAAGCGGTCAAGCGGGATTTCAAGTTAAACTGCAGAAGTGGTTATTTGGACGCGGAAGCGGTACCATAGAAGCGGTTATGGGAACCGCAGAAGCGAAAAGTCTGAAGGGTTTAATGAGACCACTGTATTCGAATTTCAGAAGTTAGAAATTCAGTTTGGGGTGCGAACTAAGGCGATTTTTGGGCGATTTTGAAGAGGCTTCGTAGGAGAATCATCAGGTAAGGATATTTGGACTTAGTTTATGTTATTATAGTGTAAAAACATGAATTTATCACTGAAAATTGGAGGAATCAAAGGGTAAAAATGGAGATTTTTGCTTGAAGCCTAAGAAATGGAAAAATGATGATTTGAGGGGCCAATTGGACTCCGATTTTGATAAATATTATATGTATGGACTCGTGGCGTGATGAGGATTCCAGAAATGTAAATTTCATAATTTTTCGGGAAGTGGGCCTGGGGCTCGGGTTTTGGCAACTTCGTATTTTTGGTGTTTTTCGAGTTATTTCGATTGGGTTATGTTCCATTAGCCTATTTTGATGTATTCCTATTGGTTTTGATTAGATTTGGCACCCGTGGAGGTCGATTCTCAAGGGAAAGGAATTGTGGACTAGATTTTGAGCCGGTTCGAGGTGAGTAATGTAGATGATGACCTGAGGGTTTGAAACCCTGGTATATCACACTATGACGCTATGATGAGACGAGAAATGCACTCTACTGCGAGTGCGAGGTTGATTGTGGTTGAGGACTGTAAACTAGTCCGACCGAATGATGTTGAACTATATCATTGGCTTGAAATTAGCCGGTAAACCTCCTACTTGGATGGTTATGGAGATATTTGGGGCTGTATGCCGACTATTTGGATCCCGTAGGGATTGTTATCACTGTTCCCATAACGTATAACATGTTTTCCTGATATTAGTCCTGAATTGAATATTGTATCGAAATGGCTAGTCAAACTCTAAGGTTTTAAACACCTAATTAAAATTCTGATAATTGAAACTAAAAATGGTAAGTATGATTGTGCATTCATGACTATGCATGGATCGGGCTGCACGCCACAGCGGGTGTGATATTATATTGCGCTTGGGCTGTAGGAGCCCCTCCGGATTCTGAACCCCCACAGTGAGCGCCGGATACCCATGGATCGGGCTACGTTCCATAGCGATCATGTGCATTGCATTCATGCATTGATATATATGTCTGTTGTATCTGTCTCTACAGATTAGTACACTGTTAAATGTGTAGGAGTATTGGCTTAGCTTCACATTGTTGTATATTGGGAATTCCTACTTTCAAGTCATTATATATGTCTATTACCACTGAGTTGGAAGTACTCACTTTACTCCATGCACCTTATGTGCAGATTCAGGTACTCCAGGAGCTATCTGAGCTTATTGCTTTTCTTCAGGGCCTTTACACGGAGTTGTCGAGGTAGCTGCCTGACGTCCGCAGGACCCGACTTCTCTCCTATTTCTTGTTATTTGACTTTTCTGCATACTTCAGACTATGTTGTTTTACAGTATATTTATGCTATTCTGGTATAGGCTCTGGACTCATGACCCCCAGATCTTTGGGAGGTTGTTCAGTATTGTTGATTTTTGGATTTATTTCTATCTTTCAGTTATACTTCTAGTTTAAATGTTGTTAATGATTTTCAAACAAATGGTTTTGAGCTTTATGCTCGGGTTGAGAGTGAAATTTGTCGGGCTTGCCTAGCAGTTATGTTGGGCGCCATCACGACCGGGGTTGGGGTCACGACCAGTTGGTATCAGAGCTTAAGCTACTAGGCCTCATGAGTCTTGATCCGGTTAGTAGAGTATCACGGATCGGTACGGAGACGTCTGTATTTATCCTCGAAAGGCTACAGAACTTTTAGTAAACACTTCATATTCTTGAACTCTTGTCGTGCGGTTTTGTTGTTCCGAGAACTAAACTTCTATATTCTATTCTCTCGCAGATGGCGAGAACTCGTGCTACCGGACGAGGTGGACGACCACCATTGCCACCTACTAGAGGCCATGGATGCGGCCGTGGTCGTGGTTGTGGTAGAGCAGTAGGGACAGCACCAGTTGCCCCTGTTCAGGATCAGCCCCCAGTTGTTGATGCTCCAGCAGCACCCACTCAGGCACCGACAGTGCCTATTGTTATTCCTGGCCTTCAGGAGGCATTGGCCTAGATATTATCTGTCTGCACTGGTTCGGCTCAGGCAGTTTTAGCTACTACTGCCGCAGCGACATCTCATACCGGGGGTAGTCATCAGACCCCCGCAGCCCGCACCCTAGAGTAGGTTGTACAGGGACTTCAGACGCCAGAGGCAGCCCCAGCTCAGGCAGTTGCACCGGCTGTTCCAGTTGCGCCAGTTACACCAGCCCCAGGTTATGTTGTTCCAGTGATGCCAGACGACGAGCAGCGTCGGCTTGAGAGGTTTGGTAGACTTCAGCCTCCGAAATTCAGCGGTACTGAGGGCGAGGATGCCCAGGAATTTCTAGACAAGTGTCAGAAAATGCTTCGCACTGCAGGGATCTTAGAGTCTAGTGGAGTGTCTTTTACCACCTTCCAGTTCTCAGGGCCAGCCTTTGCATGGTGGGAGGAGTTTGAGAGGCGTAGGCCTGCAGGAGCAGTACCCCTTACTTGGCAGCAGTTCTCCACTCTCTTCTTGGAGAAATATGTGCCGCAATCTCGCAAAGAGGAGCTGCGCCGATAGTTTGAGTAGTTAGTCCAGGGTGATATGACAGTGACCCAGTACGAGATGAAGTATATGCAGTTGGCTAGACATGCTACATGGATGATCCCGACAGATCGGGAAAGGATCAGGAGATTCGTGGATGGCCTCAACTATTCGACTCATATTTTGATAACTAGGGAGAGGGTGGTAGCAGCTTCATTCGAGGAGGTAGTTGATATGGCTCATCAAATTATGGCATATCGTCGCCGAGAGTGTAATGAGAGGGAGGCTAAGAGGCCTCGAGGTTTAGGTAGCTACAGTGGTGCTCCATCTAGGGGACAGTTCCAACAGGGCAGAGGTCGTTCTTTTAGGCCTCATCAGACAGGTCGCCCAGAGTACAGTGGGACTTCTTTCGGCCGTGTCCGTCAGGGTTATCAGTAGGGCCAGCCTTCACTCAATGCCCTTCCAGCTCAGAGTTCTACTCCTACCTCTTCAGCCCAGGATTCATCTTCAGCGAGGGGTTCTCATCAGTTCTCTTCTCCAGCACAGGGCAGATGCTATGAGTGTGGTGAGTTTGGCCACTTGAGGAGACAGTGCCCTCAGTTTCAGCGTAGTCGGTCTCAGTAGAGGGATCAGCCCTCCTATTCTACTCCATCTACTTCAGCATCATCCCAGTCAGGTAGGGGTGGGGGTCAGTCAGCTAGAGGTCGCCCTAGGGGCGAAGATTGATTTAGTGGTGGTCAGGCTTGGTTCTATGCACTTCCCAATAGGAGAGACGCTGTTGCATCAGACACAGTGATCACAGGTATTATCTCAGTTTGCCACAGGGATGCTTCTGTTTTATTTCATCCCGGGTCTACATACTCCTATGTATCTTCATATTTTGTCCATCATTTGGGTACGACCCGTGGTTGTCTTGCATTGCCTGTTCACATATCTACCCCGGTGGGTAATACTATTATTGTGGATCACGTATATCGATCATGTCTTGTTACTATCGGGGGTCTGGAGACCCTAGTTGATTTACTGTTGTTGGGTATGGTAGACTTTGATGTGATACTGGGTATGGATTGGCTATCTCCATACCATGCTATTCTGGACTGTCATGCTAAGACAGTTATGTTGTCCATTCCGGATATTCCTAGAATTGAGTGGCGAGGTTCAACTAATTACGCTCCCAGCAGGGTGATCTCTTTCTTAAAGGCCTAACGGATGGTTAAAAAGGGATGCTTATCATATTTGGCATTTGTGAGGGATGTGGGAGCTGAGACTCCTAGTATTGATTTTGTTCCAGTCGTACGGGATTTTCCAGATATGTTTCCAGCAGACTTGTCGGGCATGCCACCGGATAGGGATATTGATTTTGGTATTGCTCTGGTATCGGGAACTAAGCCCATCTCAATCCCTCCATATCGTATGGCACCTACTGAGTTAAAAGAATTGAAGGAGAAGCTTCAGAAGCTCCTAGATAAGGGGATTATTCGTCCTAGTGTGTCACCGTGGGGTGAACCAGTATTATTTGTTAAGAAGAAAGATTGCTCGATGAGGATGTGTATTGATTATAGACAGCTGAACAAGGTAACAGTGAAGAAAAAGTATCCTCTACCGCGCATTGATGATTTATTTGATCAGCTCCAGGGAGCGAGGGTGTTCTCGAAGATTGATCTTCGTTCAGGCTATCACCAGCTGAAGATTAGAGATTCTGATATTATGAAGACAGCATTCAGGACGAGATATGGGCACTATGAGTTTCTTGTGATGTCTTTTGGGCTGACCAATGCCCCAGCCGCGTTCATGCACTTGATGAACAGTGTGTTCCGGTCGTATCTGGATTCCTTTCTGATTGTGTTTATTGATGACATCCTGGTATACTCTCGTAGCCAGGAGGAGCATGCTCAGCATTTGAGAGTTGTATTGCAGAGGTTGAGGGAGGAGAAGATGTATGCGAAGTTCTCCAAGTGCGAGTTTTGGCTGAGTCTGTAGCTTTTCTAGGTCATCTGGTGTCTTGTAATGGTATTCAGGTTGACCCAAAGAAGATAGAGGCGGTGCAGAGTTGGCCTAGACCGTCCTCAGCTACAGAGATCCGGAGTTTCCTTAGTTTGGCGGGGTACTATCGCCGGTTTGTTCAGGGATTTTCATCTATTGCTTCGTCTTTGACCAGGTTGACGCAGAAGGGTGCACCGTTCGTATGGTCGGATGAGTGCGAGGAGAGCTTTCAGAAGCTCAAGACAGCTTTGACCACAGCTCCAGTGTTAGTCTTGCCATCAGCTTCAGGTTCTTATACCGTGTATTGTGATGCCTCGAGAGTGGGGATAGGTTGTGTATTGATGCAGGAGGGTAGAGTTATTGCTTATGCTTCTCGTCAGTTGAAGCCTCATGAGAAGAACTACCCTGTTCATGATTTGGAGTTAGCTGCCATAGTTCATGCCTTGAAGATTTGGAGGCACTATTTGTACGGCGTGTCCTGTGAGGTGTATACTGATCATCGCAGTCTCCAGCACTTGTTTAAACAGAAGGATCTAAATTTGAGGCAGCGGAGGTGGCTTGAGTTGCTCAAGGATTATGACATCACCATTTTATATCATCCGGGGAAGGCCAATGTAGTGGCCGATGCTTTGAGCCGAAAGGCGGTTAGTATGGGCAGCCTGGCGTATATTCCAGTTGGGGAGAGACCATTTGCATGTGATGTTCAGGCGTTGGCCAATCGGCTAGTGAGGTTGGATATTTCAGAGCCCAGCAGGGTGTTGGCTTGCGTTGTTTCTCGGTCTTCCTTATATGATCGCATTCGTGAGCGCCAGTATGATGATCCACACTTGCTTGTCCTTAAGGACAGAGTTCAGCACGATGATGCCAGGGATGTTACTATTGATAGTGATGGTGTGTTGAGGATGCAGGGCCGGATTTGCGTGCCCAATGTAGATGGCCTTCGGGAGTTGATATTGGAGGAGGCCCATAGCTCGCGGTATTCTATCCATCCAGGTGCCGCGAAGATGTATCAGGACTTGAGACAGCATTACTGGTGGAGGAGGATGAAGAAGGATATCGTGAGTCATGTAGCCCGATGTCTCAACTGTCAGCAGGTTAAGTACGAGCATCAGAGACCGGGCGGAGTGTTTCAGCGTATTGATATTCCCGAGTGGAAATGGGAAAGGATTACCATGGATTTTGTTAGTGGTCTCCCTCGGACAGCGAGGAAGTTTGACTCAGTTTGGGTGATTGTGGATAGGCTGACCAAGTCTGCGCACTTCATTCCTGTATGTACTACATATTCCTCGGAGCGGTTAGCAGAGATATTCATCCGTGAGATTGTGAGATTGCATGGGGTCCCAGTTTCTATTATATCAGATAGAGGTACTCAGTTTACTTCTCAGTTTTGGAGGACCTTTCAGCGAGAGTTGGGTTCACAGGTAGAGTTGAGCACTGCATTTCATTCTCAGACGGACGGACAGTCCGAGCGTACCATTCAGATCTTGGAGGACATGTTGCGTGCCTGTGTTATCGATTTCGGTGGTTCTTGGGCTGATTATTTGCCTCTCGCAGAATTTGCTTATAACAACAGCTACCAATCCAGCATTCAGATGGCGCCATATGAGGCCTTATATGGGAGACGGTGTAGATCTCCAGTTGGTTGGTTTGAGCCCGGCGAGGCTAGGTTGTTGGGGACAGAGTTGGTCCAGGATGCTTTGGACAAGGTGAAGGTGATTCAGGAGAGACTTCGCACAGCCCAGTCGCGCCAGAAGAGTTATGCGGACCGGAAGGTCCGGGATGTGTCATATTCAGTGGGTGAGAAGGTCTTGCTGAAGGTTTCGCCTATGAAGGGCGTCATGAGATTTGGGAAGAAAGGAAAGCTCAGTCCGAGATTCATTGGCCCTTTTGAGATACTCAGGAGGATTGGAGAGGTGGCCTATATGCTTGCTTTGCCACCCAGCCTATCGGGAGTTCATCCGGTATTCCACGTGTCTATGCTCCGGAAGTATGTTGGAGACCCATCGCATGTGTTGGAATTCTCTACAGTTCAGTTGGATGATGACTTGACTTATGATATGGAGCCTGTAGCTATTTTGAGTCGACAGGTGCGTAGGTTGAGATCTAAGGATATAGCATCGGTGAAGGTGCAGTGGAGAGGTCGGCCCGTGGAGGAGGCCACTTGGGAAATCGAGCGGGAGATGCAGAGAAAATATCCATACTTGTTTGAGACTCCAGGTATGTTTCTTGACCCGCTCGAGGACGAGCGTTTGTTTAAGTTGGGGAGAATGTGACGACCCGTCCCGTCGTCACGAGAGTTACCACCCCATTTCCCCCTTATTGTGTTGTTTCATGTTCTATATCAGTATTAGAGTCTATTGGGTGAATTTGGATTGATTCTGGTTGAAAATAAGGCATATAGCCTCTTAGAAGGGAGTTTGTTTCAGGAAAGTCAACCGGAAGTTGACTATGTGGTTAGAGGGCTCGGATGTGAATTCTGGTGGTTCGGTTAGATTCGGGAGGTGATTTGTGACTTAGGGAAGCGATCGGAATTGAATTTGGAAGTCCGGTATAGAAATAGGCTTGAATTGGCGAAGTTGGAATTTTGGCGGAATCCGGTTGATAGGTGAGATTTTGATCCGGGAGTCGGAATGGAATTCCGAGAGTTCCAGTAGCTTCGTTATGTGATTTTGGATGTGCGTGCAAATTTTCAGGTCATTCGGACATCATTTGATCGGGTTTTTGCTTGCATGTTAGTTTCGGAAGTTTTAAGGAAAATTAGGCTTGAATCCGTAATAATTTGATGATTTTTGTGTTAAAGGATGTGTTTTTATGATTGGAACAAGTTCGTATGGTGTTTTAGAGTGGGTTGGTGTTTTTGGTTGGGGTCCCGGGGGCCTCGGGATGGTTTCGGATGGCGATTCGGGAGTTTGGATGCTTGGAAATGCAGCAGATGTTAAGGCTTCTGTTGTTTCCGCATCTGCGGTTGAAGAGCCGATTAAGCGGTCCCGCAGATGTGGCTATGTGATCGCACAAGAAGCCCTAGGTGTCCTGGGGTATTTTCGTAAAAGCAGACCTTGTTTTCGCAGGATCGGTCTCCGCAGAAGCGGATGGTGACCGCAGAAGCAGTCTTGAGTATTATGGCTAGGACCGCAGAAGCGGTATATTGACCATAAAAGCGGTTACCGCAGAAGCGGTGTAGGACCGCAGAAGCAGTCAAGCGGGATTTTAAGTTAAACCGCAGAAGCGGTTATTTGGACGCGAAAGCGGTACCGCAGAAGCGGTTATGGGAACCGCAGAAGCGAAAAGTCTGAAGGGTTTAATGAGACCAGTGTATTCAAATTTCAGAAGTTAGAAATTCATTTTAGGGTGCGAACTAAGGCGATTTTTGGGCGATTTTGAAGAGGCTTCGTAGGAGAATCATCAGGTAAGGATATTTGAACTTGTTTTATGTTATTATAGTGTGAAAACATGAATTTATCACTGAAAATTGAAGGAATCAAAGGGTAAAAATGGAGGTTTTTGCTTAAAGCCTAAGAAATGGCAAAATGTTGATTTGAGGGGCCAATTGGACTCCGATTTTGATAAATTTTATATGTATGGACTCGTGGCAAGACGAGGATTCCGGAAATGTAAATTTTATAATTTTTTGAGAATCGAGACCGGGGCTCGTGTTTTGGCAACTTCGTGTTTTTGGGTATTATTCGGGTTATTTCGATTGGGTTATGTTCCATTAGCCTATTTTGATGTATTCCTATTTATTTTGATGAGATTTGGCACCCGTGGAGGTTGATTCTCGAGGGAAAGGCATTGCGGACTAGTTTTTGAGCCGATTCGAGGTGAGTAATAGATGTAGATGATGACCTGAGGGTTTGAAACCCCGGTATATCACACTGTGACGCTATGATGAGGTGAGAAACGTACTCTACTGTGAGTGCGGGGTCGATTGTGGTTGAGGACTGTAAACTAGTCCGACCGAATGATGTTGAACTATATCATTGGCTTGAAATTAGCCGGTAAACCTCCTACTTGGATGGTTATGGAGATATTTGGGGCTGTATGC
>MU690353.1:4486-28161 GCA_026770625.1 Nicotiana glauca
TCGAAGGTAAAAGTTACCCATGACCTTAGAAATTCAAATATATAATTTTCTCCTACTTCCATTCTCAAAATCGTGGCTAAAATCCAAGTTTTATAATTTTTCTAGGTTTTCAACCAAAACCCAATATTTACACTAATTTCCATGCTTAATCTCATACATAATCAATGTATTTAACTTATAATAGGTGGTAATAACTTACCTTATCATTGTTGATGAAGACCCTCCTTTGAATCCCTCCAGAATCGCCAAATGAAATGAAGAAAATGAGAGAAATGAGCAAAAATCATGACTTAAATCAAGCTTCTGCCCCAGTCGTTTTCCGCTTCTGCGGAATATTTTCGCACCTGCGGAGTCCGCTTATGCGGCCATTTAGCCGCTTCTGCGGTCCTGGGCTCAGCCTTCCTTTCCGCTTCTGCGGATGTCGCTTCTGCGGATGTCGCTTCTGCGACTTTCTAACCGCTTCTACGGTTATCTGGGCCTGCCCCCCTTTCCGCTTCTGCGGTCCCATTTCCGCAGAAGCGGTTATACCAGATACCAGCTGCGTGTTTCTTCCAAAAATCCCATTTTTGATCCGTTAACCACCCGGAATCCACCCGAGGCCCCCAGGACACCAACCAAACATACCAACCAATCTCAAAACACATTCTGAACTTGCTCGAGGCTTCAAATCATATCAAACAATGCTAAATTCATGAATTACACCTCAATTCAAACTTTATGAACTTTGAAGTTTCCAACTTCTATTTCCGATGCCGAAACCTATCAAATCAAGTCCAATTGACTTCAAATTTTGCACACAAGTCATATTCGACATTATGAACCTGTTCCAACTTCCGAAATTTGATTCCGACCCCGATATCAAAAAGTCAACTCCCCGGTCAAACTCTCCAAAACCTTCAACTTTCTATCTTTAGCCAAATGGCTTCAAAATGGTCTACGGACCTCCGAATTCACTTCCGATCATGCCCCCAACTCCAGAATCACTATGCGGAGCTATTCACATTCTCGAAAATTCTGAACGGGCATCGATAACACTGAAATGCTCTTCAAGTCAAACTTATGAAATTTCTTCTAAATTGTTAACTTCCACATTAGGCGCCAAAATGCTCCCGGGCTATCCAGAACCCGATCAGGGCATACGCCCAAGTTCGAAATCATCATACGAACCTGCTGGAACCTTCAGATCCCGATTCCGAGGTCGTTTACTTGAAATTCAAATCCTAGCTCATTCTTTCAACTTTAAGCTTTCGAAATGAGAATTCTCTTCCCAAATCAACTCTGGACTTCTTGAAATTTAATTCCGACCATGCGCACAAGTCATAATACCTGAAGTGAAGCTGTTCATAGCCTCCGACTGCTGAACGGAGCGTCAATACTCAAAACGACCGGTCGAGTCGTTACACCTCCAGCTAAACCATCCATTGAAGAACCACCAAAGCTGAAGTTAAAGCCATTACCAGCCCACCTCTGGTATGAATTTCTAGGACCTGATTCCATATTACCTGTTATTATCTCATCTATTATGTTAGATGTGCAGGTTCAAAAACTTTTACAGGTACTAAAGGAGTGCAAAACTGCCATTGGGTGGATCATGGCAGACATCAAGGGGATCAACCCCGCGTACTGCATGCACAAGATTCTGCTGGAAGAGGGGCATAAACCTTCCAGGGAACACCAGAGGAGGATGAACCCCAATATGAAGGAAGTGGTGAAGAAGGAGGTGATAAAATGGTTGGATGCGGGAATTATTTTCCCAATCTCTAACAGCAACTGGGCGAGCCCAGTTCAATGTGTCCCTAAAAAGGGTGGTATGACGGTTGTGAAAAATGACAACAATGAATTGATATCAACAAGAACTGTCACAGGTTCGAGAATTTGTATGGGCTATCGAAAGTTGAATCTACCCGGAAGGACCACTTCCCACTTCCCTTCATTGATCAAATGTTAGACAGACTGGCAGGGAGGTCACACTTCTATTTTCTGGATGGGTACTCAGGATACAATCAGATCTCCATTGCTCCGTAGGACAGGGAGAAGACATCTTTCACCTACCCGTATGGTATTTATGCCTTTAGACAGATGCCCTTTGGGCTATGCAATGTACCTGCCACATTCCAACGGTGCATGATGGCCATATTCATTGGCATGGTAGAGGACATAATGGAGGTGTTCATGGATGACTTCTCAGTGGTGGGGAATTCATTTGATGAGTGTCTGATAAATCTAACGCGAGTGCTGAAACGGTGCATCGAGACGAACTTGGTTTTGAACAGGGATAAGTGCCACTTTATGGTACAAGAAGGCATAGTCTTGGGGCACCGGGTGTCAAGCAATGGAATTGAGGAAGATTGTGAGAAAGTGGATGTAATAGCAAAGCTACCTCCCCCAACCTCAGTCAAAGCAATCAGAAGTTTCCTTGGACATGCCGGTTTTTACCGGAGGTTCATAAAAGACTTCTCCAAAATTGCCAACCCTATCTATAAGTTGCTAGAAAAAGATCACCCGTTTTTGTTTTCTGATGATTGCAGGGTTGCATTTGAGGAGTTAAAAAAGAGATTGGTCACATCACCCATCATTGTTGCCCCCAACTGGGAGCAACCGTTCGAACTAATATGTGATGCCAGTGACTATGCAGTGGGGGCAATGCTGGGCCAGCAGAAAGACAAACTGATGCACCCAATCTACTATGCTAGTAGAACGTTGAGTGGCGCCCAGTTGAACTACACTGTGATTGAGAAGGAAATGTTAGTTGTGGTGCTCGCGTTCGATAAGTTCTGATCCTACCTGATAGGGTTCAAGGTAATTGTATATACAGACCATGCAGCTCTCAGGTACTTAATCGAGAAGAAAGAATCCAAGCCACGCCTGATTCATTGGGTGATGCTATTACAAGAATTCGATCTTGAAATCCGTGACCGTAAGGTCACTAAAAATCAAGTCGCTGATCATCTATCACGACTTGAGGGAACTGAAAAGGCAGTTGAGGTTGAGAAAATTCTGGAAACTTTTCCAGACGAGCAGCTGCTCACCACCACCCACCAGGAAGCGCCATGGTATGCAGACTTTGCTAATTACCTGGCCAGTGGTATAGTTCCTCACGACCTTTCATCGGTCCAAAGGAAAAGATTTTTTCATGAAAGCCGCTAGTATTACTGGGATGAGCCTTATCTGTTTAGAATATGCCTTGATAATATGATCCAGAGATGCGTCCCCGAGATAGAGTAATTTTCTGTTTTGCAGGATTGTCACGCATCGGCGTATGGTGGACATTTTGTAGGTGTTAGGACAGCAGCAAAGGTTCTAGAGGCTGGATTCTTCTGGCCAACAGTGTTTAAAGATGCTCATTTATGGGTGAAGGGCTGCAATGAATGTCAGCACACCGGGAACATTTCTCGATGCCACGAGATGCCCATGAACCCAATTCAAGAGGTGGAAGTGTTTGACGTCTGGGGGATCGACTTCATGGGTCCCTTCGTTAGATCCTATAGCAATAAGTATATTCTTGTTGTTGTAGACTATGTGTCCAAATGTGTGGAAGCTGCTGCATTACCCACCAATGATGCAAAAGTGGTGGTAGGATTTCTAAAGAAGAACATATTCACTCGCTTTGGGACACCACGAGCAATTATCAGTGATGTGGGCACTCACTTTTGCAACAGAGCCTTTGAAAAGTTGATGGCTAAATACGATATGCATCACAAGGTGGCTACTCCTTACCACCCGCAGACTAGTGGACATGTTGAAGTGTCCAATAGAGAAATCAAGAGTGTGTTAACTAAAACGGTGAACGCCACAAGAACTTATTGGGTGAGAAAGTTAGATGATGCACTCTGGGCTTACAGAACTGCTTTCAAAACACCTATTGGTATGTCACCATACAATTTGGTGTTTGGGAAGGCCTGCCACCTGCTAGTGGAACTTGAACATAAAGCGTGGTGGGCGTTGAAATAGTTGAACTTGGATATGGAAGTTGCGGGCACACTAAGAATCACTGAAATGCATGAGCTCTAGGAGTTCAGACATCTTGCTTTCGAGAGCACAAAGTTGTACAAGGAGAAAATGAAGAGGTTGCACGACCAGAACATTGTTGAGAGAAATTTCAAACCCGGGGACATGGTATTGCTCTACAACTTAAGACTACGTCTGTTCCCAGGTAAACTTAAGTCACGATGGTCTGGACCATTTCGAGTAGTTGAAGTTTTCCCTTCAGGGGCTATTGAAATTGCCACTGAGAATGACTATCGTACATTTAGAGTCAATGGTCAGCGATTGAAAGCATATGTGGGCATGAGCGGGCCAAAAGAAGTGTCTGAGTTACATTTGACTGAACCACAGAGGTCGAGCGAGCCTTAATTGCGCTCATCTGAGTCGTGTCACGACGTTAAATCAGGCGCTGCGTGGGAGGCAACCCACGAAATTGTTGTAAGTATAACACATTGTAAAAAAAAATGCAGAATCAGAACAGTGCATTAATCGGTCGCGGTGGAACCGCGGTCAATGAGATTCAGAGAGCGTCGTCTACCGCGGTTTGACCGCGATCGCGACAGAACCGCGGAAGACCCAGACAGGCCCAGGTATGAAATTTTTTTAATTTCCCCCCCGCCCCTTTTTTCTAATTAACCTAAAACCTCCCCCACCCCAAACCCTTATTTCAGATTAGCAGCCAACACCCCCCCCTCCCCCCAAAAAAAACCACGACCTCCTCTTTTTTTCTCTCTCTCTCAAATCACTCCCCCACTCAAAACCTCCATTATCACCTTCTCCAAATCTCCCTCCCAACGCTACCCACCCCTTCCCTTCTTCTATCAAGTAAGTTTTTCTTCTTCTTTTTCTATTATTTCTTCTTAATTAGTGTAATTTAGTTTTGTGTTAGATTAAGTAAACCCTAGTTAGGATTAGTGTTAAATTTTTAATTTTTGCTTTCTTTTATGTTTTCTTTCTTTGTAATGGCTTCTTGTGGTGATGCTTAATTTGGTGGGTCTTCATTGTGCTTCAATTGTGGGGGTTGTTTATATTGGAGGCCTAGAAATAATTTTTTGTGGTATAGTTTGATGGACGCCACTTTTGGCAGAAATTTTGGGGTTTGTTGTACTATTTTGAGGCATTTTATGCCTATCCTAGGTTGTGGCGGTGTTGTATTTGGTGAATGGTGGTGTTGTATTTAACGTGAATCACTTGAGGGAGTAAGTGTGGGGTGTTGTATGCCGGAATTTGTAAGAAAATTGTAGGGCCATTGTGGAGGTTGTTAACTTTGAACACCTTACTAGTGGGGAATTGACATTACATATGAATGAAATAAATGGGGGAAATTGTTTGATGTCATCGGGTGGTAAAGTCTGAGTACCCATCCGACTGGCACAGGTAGGATATATTTGATGGTTCTTCTGAATTATTTGCAGGTACTATGACTCGTAAGAAGCAAAAGTGATCGGCAGCCATGTCCCAACAGCCTACATACGATGCCTCTAGGTTCGTATCAGAATTGGCAGAGGACGATTTTCATGCCAAGGCCTCAAAGAGCTTCATCTCTGAGATTCCGATTTGCAGGGCAGCCCTCCATGCAGAGAAGATAGAGATGTATGAGGAAATCTGGCGGAGAGAAATGGAGTTCTTATTCGATGAACCTGAAATGGTGAACAGGATGCTTGTAAGAGAGTTCTACGGGAACTGCCCAACACACATGTTGCGGGAAGTGATTGTGAGGGGCATGGTGGTTGATGCCTCAGTTGAAACTATTCACCAGGTGTTGTGGTTGCCTCGGTTTACTGGTACCATCGACTATTACCAGAATACATAAGGAGTCACTTGGGAGACTATGACTGATGCACTTTGTGCAGGGGGGGCAACCAACCTGGATATGTGACCATATCACACTGAACTCCAATTCATTCACCCATTTGGCTAAGTGTTGGCTCACTGTTATTTGCAACAGGTTTATGCCCTCAAGCAACACAACTGACGTGAATTTCCAAAGAGCCCTCTTGACGTGGTGCTTCGTCACAAAGAAAGATTTTGATGCGGCAAGACTAATTGGTGATGAAATGATCATACGGTCCCCACTGCGATCAAAGGGATTCTACTTTCCCTCCCTGGTGACTACATTGTTCCTGCTGAAGAATGTCCTCACCAATCCTGCTGATAGAGAGTTGCCCCAGAAAGCAGCTTTCAAAGCTTCGGGCATCAGAGTAGGTAGGGGTGCACACACGACCATTCAGATCGATAATGAAGATGATGACCCGATTCCAATGGCACCAGCCAAGAGATCATATGACAGTGTCGGACCCTCTCGGCGCCCCCATGTTGGGGTAGGCTTATCCAGATCACAGTCCACCCGACCTATATTGGGTACTATGAAGGAAGAGGTCAAGGATCTTCGCACCTCTGTGGAGGGCCTACACACGCGTATGGATGCCATGTCTCAGAGGCAAGCCAGGCCTGAGAGCCGGTTTATGGCTTGGTTCCGCGCATTGGGGAGAGCCTACCATGTGGACCCCAGCACTGCCGGTTTATGGCTTGGTTTCGCGCATTGGGGAAAGCCTACCATGTGGACCCCAGCACTGTCTCCGACTCTGATTGAGGCTCAGGGAAGTCTTCTTACCCTTTTACTCTTTATTTTTGATATGACATGGGGACATGCCATAATTTTAAGTGTGGGGTGATAGACTTGCTCTGGTAGTGTATATAGACATTGAGTATGTTGTAGTATTAGATTGATGTTGTATATAATTGACTGTACTCACATTAGAAATAACTTACTAGGCCCAACGACGGACACGTGTCAACGGGTCTCTTGAGGGTCATAGTCGAATTAAAAAAAAATTATAGAGGACTCTTCCTGAGGACGGACCACTTGGACAGTTCTCTTGCGGGAAGTAGTCCATGTAGTTTCTTTATTTTAGTTTTTTGTTAGGTAGTGTATAATTTTCCCTTGATTTTTCTTTTGACCACGGTTCTTTTCCAAGGGCTTTTCTTGAACCGGGTTAGGTAGATTTTTCTTTTGTAGTTTTAGGACCTTAGGACTCTCTTGGACCAATGTGGGTGAAGGCTAGAATGCAACCCTTAATGTTCACACCTGCAAATAACAAAAACGAACTTAAGGGTGCGACGTCTAGGCTCATTTGTAGACTCGTAAATCTATGCCTTAATTTTGCACATCTTGTCTTGCTTGAACGCTCGTATGAGTGTGTTGTTAAACTGATTCGGAATGGGTACATGCCAAGTGTGTATGAGTATTACTCGCATTCTGTGCTTGCATGCGATACCTAGAACTTGCCATGTGTGTTTGCAAAGCGAAATAGAAGTTATTTGGTTTTAGAGATGATTGAGGCATTTCTTTGTGTAAGCCTGTATAATTGTGAATCCACCTGTATATATATTGCCATAGTTAACCCTTTGAGCCTGAAGCCTGTTCTTTGATAATCCTATAATGACCTGTATCCCTATGTTTGAATAGTCTGAATGTTTGAACATATACCTCCTAGAAGCACTTGAATTACTAAAGAACATACAAAAGTCAAAGCGTGGGGTAGTAGGGAAGTAGAGGAAAAAGGGAAATCAGAAAAGCAACACTTAAATAGTGCAATGGCTGCTAAAAAAAAGGCCAATGCACCTAAAGAAAAGTGGGGGAAAACTATGAAATAAAATGTGGAAGAATGATTGGGCTGAACATGGAAATTGAAATAAAAGGAAGTGTGTATTAAAAGTGTCTAGGGAGGTAAGTCACTATATCCAAATATATTCTACCCGTCCCTTAGCCTACATTACAACCAAATAAAGACCTCTTGATCTTTGACTGAATAACTCAATTAGTAGAGTATTACACTAGGGTCAAGCTTATGGTGTGTCTGTGTGGCATGTGAATGTTCTTTGCTGAGAGTGAGTGAATTCTTCCTATATTTGATTCCTTGTTGCTTGAATTTTATGTGTGTGGAACTTCTCTCAGAATTGTGATGTGAGGGCATGTGACTCAGGAAGAAAAAGTAAGTTTTCACCTCTGTTAGAGTAACTAGAGTGAGCATAAGTATGTCATGGTGTTAGAGTCTTCATCTGAGGCGTGACTGTTGCACTGCTTAGGTTGTTCCTTCATAATGGCGGGTGTGGCATAAAAATTGGGTAATGCATTGAACGGTTAGGCCTAGAAGTGTGGTTTAACTTGCTCGAGGACGAGCAAAGGTTTAAGTGTGGGGTGTTGATAATAGGTGAATTTAACTATAATTAGGCCCTAAATAACCACCTTCTTGTATAGTTTGGATGATAAAAGTGATAACAAAATGCTCTTATTAGTGCTTTTCATGCTTTGCAGGTTATATATGACCAGAGAAGGCTATGGAGTACTTTTGGGATCAAATATGGAGAAATAGAGGCCAATCGTAAAATTCCGTCAAGTAAACCACGCGAAACAGCTCCAATCAGAACTGAAAGAGGACTGCCGCGGTGCGGCAGAACCGCGGTGGAAGATGGCTGCAGACAAAGTGAGAATCAGAGAGCATGTTTGGCCGCGGTTTGACCGCGATCGCGGTAGAACCGCGGCGGAAGCGGAAAACTTCAGGGACTAAAGTGTAAAACACGGGATTTTTAGCCCAAAACCCTATTTTAAACACTAGACTTCGCCCAAGAGAGGCATGTATTGTATTGGAGAGTATTTTGGCAAGGGAAACAATTGTGAGAGATCACCAAAAACATCTTTCTTCTTTTCTTTGATTTTTCTTGCAAGTTTTATGATGAATATTGTTTTAGTTTGCTTACCCATAATTATGAGTAGCTAAATCCTTTGTCTAAGGTTTTGATGGAACCTATTGGGGGATGAACTTCTTGTTTATGTGAATACAAATTGCTAGTTTCAATCTCTATTTGTTCAACTATGTGTTTGTTGTAGTTAATTGACAGGATCCTCAATTAGCTGTGCCTATTTAGTGTGCATAACTCGGGAGAGAGTGCATATTTAGGTAATTGTTGAACAACACCACTCCCAAAGTATATGAGGGATCAATAACCGAGGGTTTAAAGGCGGGATTAGGGATAACGAAGCCTTGGGTGTAATCTAAAGTGAATTGTGTTAAATAAAGCAAGCTAGTGTATCTCGGGAGAGTGCAACTAGTAAATTACTGTGATTACTCGGGAGAGATTTACGGTAAGAAGAGCGTTCATGATTGATAGAGATGTGTTGGTAAATTTGTATGAAGCATAAACAGAAGGAAATCCATCAATAGGGGAAATCATTACCTTAGCGTTTTCTCATTATTGTTTACAACTTAGCATCTTAGTTTACATTTATTTACTTAGTGTTAATCTTAGTTATTAAAAACACCCTCAACTGTGATTCTCAACGTTTGGGAAATTGATTCTAAAGAGTTTAGTAGGTCTAAAGATAATGATTGATACGTTAATTCCCTGTGAGATCCGACTCCGAACTTGTAAATCGGATTATATTTACAACGATCACATTATCCTTTTTATAAAGCATAGTTGGACGTGATCAGCAATCATAGAAAGTGCCCTTCAATTTGTTGCAAATAACTACTATGATTTTTCAATCATAATGTTGACAGTGTAATTGTTATGAATTTTGCAAGTCTCATGTTGAAACTTCAAAGGACGCGTAGTACAAGTGTTATTGAAAGGATGCGTCAATACGACAAAGCCGTTATTTTTCTTCTTTTTCAGAATAAGTGAATCGGCATTATTTGTTGCAACTCTTCGCAATTAACACTCTTTAATTAATAGGGTACTTAAATAAATAGGATGGGTATTTTACTTAATTAGGGTATTTAGATTAATTAGAAGGATAATTTTATAATTCAACTTTTATGTGAGGGGCTTCCCACTTTTATAATAATATAGATATAGATATAGATAATAATTATAATTATTATTATTATTATCACTTTTTAATTAGTGATTAGTCTTGAACATTTTAGAAACATATAAATAGATTATTATCTTGAGTTTCTTTTCTTTTTATTAGATCGTGGATAGGTGCATGGTGTGAAAGAATTATACAAATACACCTCAATAAAATTTTGATTTGACCACAAAGGCGTGATTTACATAATCCAACAAGGTGACTATTTTGATCATTTAATTCTTTATTTGTGAGAATCTAAAAAGTGAATTATAAGGTCTTGTAAAGCATAAATATAGGACTACACATAATTGAGTTAAGATTAAGGACTAAGGGTGTGTTTGCTACAAAGAAAAATATTTTTTAATTTCCTCATGTTTGGTTGGCTTAAATATTTTGGAAAACATTTTCCTTATGAACTGATTTCCTCAAATTGGAGAAATATGCTTTCCTTATCAAGATAACGAAAAACAATTTCCAAAACTTCTTCTCAACCTTCCCCACCCTCGCCAACTCACCCAACATCCCCACACCCAGCCCCACACTCTCTCTCCATTTTTTTTTAAAATATCAATTTTTTATTTTCCGTCACCACGTACCCTGCTACCACCTCCCCACACAAAAAAGAGTTTTTTTAATATTTTATTTGTAATTTTGAATTTCTGTTGTTTGTTTTTCTGCACACTCCACCCCCGCCCTTGCCCCCCGCCCTCGGGATTTTTTCTTTTTATTTTATATTTTCACTTTTTGTTTTTTCATCTTTTGGTTTATAGGTTCAAAATTTTACAAGTTCCAAAGTTATGAGTTCGGAGGTTTATGTTTGGAATTTTACGTGTTTAGAAAGTATAAAGTTCATGGGTTTGAAGGTTTAGCAGTTTGGAAGTTTTGAAATTTGTAGTTCCAGAAGGTTGTTGTTTCGAAAGTTTATGGCTTCATATTTATTGTATCTAGATTATTTATGAATGCTCTTGAAAAGTTATTTTCCTTAATTTGCGTACCAAACAACGGAAAATGAATAAGATTACTACTTGTTTTTTCAAAAAAAAATTTATTTATATCAAACACACCCTAAATGGTGTAATTTTGGGGCAAACTCTAAAAGGGAAATTTTCACATAAGAACAGCTTGGTTCCCTCCTTTTCAACTTTATAGCCCATACTTTAGTTTGTAACCAACTAGTCAAAAATAATAGGCTAAAATTCAACATCCAACTCCACTAGGTTCTCAAAATTACTATTTAATTTTAAAAAAGATTGCTTAAGCTTTGAAGTTAATTTTTGAATTAGTAACTGTGACTTAAATATTAGTTGAGCAATCCAAATCCATTTGCGTGGTGAAAATTAAATTTTTAACAAGCTTAAATATGTGGGTTAAATTCCTTTTGATTTTATGAGAAATTTAGAGTGGGTGTTATTTAGACATGTTAGAAATAGTATAAGGAGGTTGTATATAAAATTTGAAGTCATTTAGTGGAGATTTGGACTGGTTTTGAACAAGAATCGCAACTGCAAATCGTGAAAGAAATTTGTCTATAGATGCTTGTATAAATGTGTATAAAATTATATAATAGTGTATAAGATATGTTTATACACTCATATACATTATTATACATAATTATACAAAAAAACTAACTTCGTCTTCTTCCTTGCGTTTTTTCTGAAATTTAACTCAAATCTACTCCAAATTTAAATTTTGAAATCATTTTGATATTTCAATCAATTGGACAACATCCGATCCAAATAATTAACAAAACTCAAAAAAATTCTATTTTCGAAAGCAACGCTTTGAATGACCTTCAATGGTGGACTTATACTCTTTAATTTTTTTACCTTGCAACCAGATGACATACAGGGAGAAGCAGTAATGACGAACGAGCCCATGTAAAAGATGTGAGAAGAAGAGAGCGTCAGAGCAATAGTTGTGAGTACACAAATTTAATTCCATAGCTTTTTGAAGCAATGGTTGTAAGAACATATATTTAACTCCATAGCTTTTTGAAGCAACGGTTGTAAGAACCAATGTTTTAAAAGATGGGGGAGTGAGGCGAGGCATAAGCTCTAAGACATGGGGCGTAAGTCCCACGGATCTTTAAATTTTACTAGTTTTAAAAATTTTAAGATAATATAAAATAAAAATAATTATAAAACTAAATTAACATTATAGTATTATAACAAATAATCTACAACAACACTACTACCCAGTATAGTCCCACAAAGTGGGATCTGGGGAGGGTAGTACGTACACAGGCCTTACCCCTACCTGAAAGGGCAGAGAGGCTGTTTTCAATCGACCCTCGGCTCAGGAAAAAGAAAAGAAAAAGTAAAACAAAAGAGCATTAGTAACTCCAGCAGAAATCGCAACAATAATTATCTAAACATAGACCATAAATTAAAAGGCATGCAATAATATCGACCAGTACCTACCCAGAGGGGCACAACACAATACGCAAGTTATCTATGGAGAGACCTACCAAACCCCACCTAGCCCCTACCAAACCCCACCTAGAAGCCCCTATCCTACAACCTTGATACTACACCTCCAGACTCTCCTATCAAGGGTCATGTCCTCAGAAATCCACATTCTTGCCATGTCCTGCCTAATCACCTCTCCCCAATACTTCTTAGGCCTCCATCTGCCTCGATTCAAGCCAGCCACCGCCAGCCGCTCACAACTCCTCACCGGGGCATCAGGGCTTCTCCTTCGCACATGCCCGAACCACCTGAGCCTCGCTTCCCGCATCTTCTCATCCACTGGGGCTACCCCCACCTTCTCCCGAATAACTTCATTCTTAATCTTATCTAACCTGGTGAACCCGCACATCCATCTGAGCATCCTCATCTCCGCAACCTTCATTCTCTGAACATGGGAGTATTATAAAAAATAATCTATTTAAAATATTTATAAATTATAATTCACTGAAATATTTATTTAAAATTTACTATCATAGTAGTGTTAGCGAATAACGTGCAATAATTTTTATTTTAATTATGACATAAATACTCTCACTTAATGATTTATGATTAAGAAAAAAATAATTTTGAATAATAAATGATTTATTAAAAAAAATTGAGGATTTACAAGGTCAGTTGCACACAATTGCATAAAGTTCTATTAGGCAAGTCCAGTACACTGGGCATTGAACGTGTCCAGGGGCATAAGTCCTGATGGTCGATGTGTAAGTCTCACGGAACTAAGCCCCACACATAAGCCCATGGGTGTTTTACGAGTGCTCCACCTCTGGGCGAGTCCCAATTCTGCCTTTAAAAACAGAGGTAAGGACACAGATTTTGAATTTGCAAGATCTAATATTTTCAATATATGTGCAATATGGGCTAGATCGAGTAAATCTTAAAAACATGAGTCACTTTTTATTATAATGTGAAATCATATGTATTTTCTTGTAATTCTTTCGCTCTAAAAACAATGCCCTCCCAATTAAGATAGCAGGAATACTTATTGTTATTGTTGTATGTCACGACCCCAATCCCGGTCGTGATGGCGCCCAACACAATTACTAGGCAAGCCCGACCATTTAATACTCACAACTCATTCACACCACCCATTTGCAATTAATAGAGTTAAATTATCATATAATATAGTTCTAACCAGTGATAATAGACAGAAATAGTACAAAAATCATAACAACTGCCAATAAAACTTCCAAAGACCTGGGGTCATGAGTCTAGAGCCTCTAATAACATAGAATAATAAATCCTCAGAAATACTGGTGTTATAAAATATGGAAATAATAAAGGGATAGGGGAGGAGTCGGGTCCTGCGAACATCAGGCAGCTACCTTGACAACTCCTGAGAAGCTCTACAAACAACAAATAGCTCAACTATGCTCCCGAGACACCTGAATCTGCACACATGGTACAGGGAGTAAAGTGAGTACTTCCAAATCAGTGGTAATAGACATATATAATGACTGAAAGTAAGAAATCCCGAAAATACCACAATGTAAAACTAACACTAAAAATTTAGCATAGTTAACAGTGAAATGGCAATAAAACAGAAACAGTTAGATCAGATAAACATCAAGGCATGAATGCAATGCAATGCACATGACTGATGCGGCGTACAACCCGATCCATCTGGGTACCCGCGCTCACTGTGGGGTTCAGACTCCGGAGGGGCTCCTACAGCCTAAGCGCAATATCATCGTAGCATTCATTGCGGCGTGCAGCCCGATCCACACTCAGCCCAGATATATGCATGTAAGCCACACAGGCACAGTCAAGTTTATCATTTTCAGTTCCAATTATTAGGAATTATAGATTAAGTGTCTAAAACTTTAGGAATTTACTAATTATTTCGAGACAGTGTTTAACTCAGGACTGAAATCATGAAAACATGTTAAGCATCATGGAAACAATGATAATAATCCCTAAGGGATCCAAATAATTGGCACGCAGCCCAAATATGCTCATAGCAATCCAAGTAGGATGTTTACCAATCAATTTCTAGTCAATGCACATTATGAACATCACTTGGACGGACTAAGCCATAGTCCTCCAATCACAAACGACCCCGCACTCACCGTAGAGTACGTGTCTCGCCTCAATATAGCGTCACAGTGTGATATGTCGGGGTTTCAAACCCTCAGATCATCATCTACATCTATTACTCACCTCAAGCCAGCCGAAGACTAGCCCGCAATGCCCTTTCCTCTCGAATCGACCTCCTCGCGTGTCGAATCTAACCAAAACCACAACGAATACGTTATAATAGTGTGACGACCCAGCCCGTCGTCACGTGAGTTACCACCTCATTTACCTCATATTATGCTTTACTATGATTCAATATCAGTATTTGAGTTGGTTGTATAGGATTGGATTGGTTTTAGTTGGAAATGAGACACTTAGTCTCTTAAAGGGTAGCTTGTTTTGGAAAGTCAACTGGAAGTTGGATATTTAGTTAGAGGGCTCGGATGTGAATTCTGATGATTCGGTTAGCTTCGGGAGATGATTTTTTACTTAAGAGTGCACTCGGAATTGAATTGGGAGGTCCGGTGTAGAACTAGGCTTGAATTGGCTAAGTTTGAATTTTGGCGAATTCCGGTGGATAGGTAAGATTTTTATCCGAGGGTCGGAATGGAATTCCGAGAGTTGTAGTAGCTCTGTTAGGTGATTTTGGATATGCGTGCAAAGTTTTAGGTCAATCGAAGGTGTTTAGGTCGGGTTTTTGATCGAATGCAAGTTTCGGAAGTTTTAGCTTAACTTAGGCTTGAATCCGTGGTAATTTGATGATTATTGTGTTGTTGGATGTGTTTTTATGATTCGAACAAGTTTGGATGGAGTATTAGACCATGTTGGTGCATTTGGTTGAGGTCCCGGGGGCCTAGGTGTGATTTTGTGTGGTTAAACGGGAATTTTGGAAGTATGTTGCAGGTCTAAGCTTCTGCCTTCTGGCGTTTCCGCATCTGCGGAAAAGGAGCAACAGAAACGGTTCTGCAGATGCAGCGAGATGGTCGCATAAGCGGGCAGGCATGGCCCAGGGCAATTTCGCATAAGCGGACTAGGGGGTCGCTTCATTGGTTCCGCATAAGCGGATAATACACCGTAGAAGCGGTCAATGGAGGACCGCAAAAGCGGATGCTGAGTCGCATAAGCGGTCCCACGGATTTTTAAGTGAGACCGCATAAGTGGTAAAATGGTCGCATGTGCGGGACCGCAGGTGCGGTTATTGGACCGCATAAGCGAAAAACGACCAGGGATTTCAGTGAACAGTGAAGAGAAAATATTTAGGACTTCGACTAGGGTTGTTCTTGGGCGATTTTGAGGAGAAATCGAAGGAGCTTCATCATGTAAGAACTATTAGCCTCGTAATATGTTATTTTGGTGTAAAAACATTGATTAATCACTAAATTTCAAGGATTTAAAGGTTAAAAATGGAGGTTAGGGCTTGAAAACTCAAGTGAGTTTAAATGTGAGTTTTGGAGGGGCAAACGAACTCCGATTTTTGTAAATTTGATATGTATAGACTCGTGGAGAGATGAGGAATCTAGTGATGTAAATTTTGGAATTTTTCGAGAAGTGGGACCGGGGCTCGGGTTTTGTCAACTTCGTAATTTTTAGTATTTTTCGAGTAATTTCGATTGGGTTATGTTTCTTTAGCATATAGTAATGTATTCGTTGTGGTTTTGAATAGATTCGACGCGCGAGGAGGTCGATTCAAGAGGAAAGGGCATTGCGGACTAGTCTACGGCCGGCTTGAGGTGAGTAATAGATGTAGATGATGACCTGAGGGTTTGAAACCCCGGTATCTCACATTGTGACGCTGTATTGAGGCGAGACACGTACTCTATGGTGAGTGCAGGGTCGTTTGTGGGCGAGACTATGGCTTAGTCCATCCGAGTGATGTCTATACTGTGTTATTGACTAGAAATTGGCTGGTAAACATCCTACTTGGATTGTTATGAACATATTTGGGCTGCGTGCCAACTATTTGGATCCCTTAGGGATTATTATCACTGTTGCCATGAAATTGAGCATGTTTCCATGATATCAGTCCTAAGTTAAATACTGTCTAGAAATGATTAGCAATCTTCTAAGGTTTTAATCACTTAAACTATAATACCTGTTAAATGGAACCGAAAATGGTAAACTTGATTGTGCCCGTGTGGCTTGTATGCATATTTAACTGGACTGATTGTGGACCGGGCTGCACGCCGCAGCGAATGCTACTATGTCATTGCACTTGGGCTGTAGGAGCCCCTCCGGAGTCTGAACCCCCACAGTGAGTGTGGGTACCCAATGGATCGGGCTGTACGTCACAGCGGTCATGTTCATTGCATTGCATTCATGCATTGATATCTATTTGTCTATGTATCGTTGATTATTGTTGTTTAATGTGCTAAGTGGTTAGTTTCAGCTTTGCATTGTGGTATTTCTGGATTTCTTACTTTTAGTCATTATACATGTCTATTACCACTGAGTTGGAAGTACTCACTTTACTCCCTGCACCATGTGTGCAGATTCAGGTATCCCGTAGACTTAGTTGAGCAGTCACTGTCTTCTGGAGTTTTATTAGAGTTGTCGAGGTAGTTGTCGGACGTTCGCAGGACCCGACTTCTCCCTTTTATTCAGTTTTATTTCCGCATTCTAGACTTATGTATTTTCGAATATTTGTTACTCCGTTGTTTAGAGGCTCTAGACTCGAGACCCCAGATTCTGTTGGGAGTGTTTCGTCAGATATTTCGGTCTATTCCGTATTGTTTTTATTATAAATATCGGCTTATTATTTTTAAACTGTTAAATTCCCTTAAATTGTCAGTAATGAGTTATCACGTTGGGTTCGTGAGTGATAATTGGTCAGGCTTGCCTAGCTATATGGTTGGGCGCCATCACGACCGGGTTTGGGTCGTGATAAGTTGGTATCAGAGCCTAGGTTACTAGGCCTCACGAGTCATGAGCCGGTTAGTAGAGTCTCGCGTATCGGTACGTAAACGTCCGTATCTATCCTCGGGAGGCTACAGAACCTTTAGGAAATACTTTACTTTCTTGAAATTCTTATCGTGCGACTTTGTTGGTCCGAGAATTAAATTTCTGCATTCTATTCTCTCGCAGATGGCGAGAACCCGTGCTACCGGACGTGGTGGTTGGCCACCTTTGGCACCTGCTAGGGGCCATGGTCGCAGTCGTGGTCGAGGCGGACCAGTGAGGGCAGCACCTGCAGACCCACCAACTGCCCAGGTTCAGGACCAGCCTCCAACTGTAGATGCTCCAGCAGCACCTGTTCAGGCACCGGTAGTGCCCTTTGTGATTCCTGGTCTTCAGGAGGCTTTAGCTCAGATCTTATCCGTCTGCACTGGCCTGGCTCAGGCCGAATCTGCCACTACTACAGCAGCTACTACTCAAACCAGAGGTGGTCAACAGACCCCCGCTGCTCGCACACCCGATCAGGGTGTCCAGGGATTACAGACACCGAGAGTTGCCCCAGTTGCTCCAGTTGCACCAGTTGCCCCAGTTGCGCCAGTCACACCAGCTCCAGATTTTGTGGTTCCGGCTATGCCAGATGACGAGCAACGTCAACTGGAGAGGTTCGGCAGGCTCCAGCCTCCGACGTTCAGTGGTACAGAGGGTGAGGATGCCTAGGGATTTTTGGACAAGTGTCAGCGTATGCTTCGCACTGCATGGATATTGGAGTCGAGTGGAGTAGCTTTTACTACTTTCCAGTTTTCAGGGCCTATATTTACTTGGTGGGGGGAGTTTGAGAGGCGTAGACGTGTTGTAGCACCCTTACTTGGCAGCAGTTCTCCGCTCTCTTTCTGGAGAAGTATGTACCGCAGTCTCGCAGAGAGGAGTTGCGTCGTCAGTTTGAGTGTTTGGTTCAGGGAGACATGACTGTGACCCAGTATGAGTTGAGATTTACGCAGCTAGCTCGGCATGCTACTTGGATGATCCCGACTGATCGGGAGAGGATTAGGAGGTTCGTGGATGGCCTCAACTATCCCATTCGCATTTTGATGACTAGAGAGAGGGTTATGGCTGCCTCATTTGAGGAGGTAGATGATATGGCTCGTCAGATTGATACAGATAGTCATCGGGAGCGTGATAAGAGGAAGGCTAAGAGGCCTCGAGGTTCAGGTAGCTTCAGCGGTGCTCCGTCTAGGGGCTAGTTCCAGCGCAGCAGAGGTCATTCCTTCAGACCTCCTCAGTCAGGTCGCACAGAGTCTAGTGGGGATTCTTCAGGCCGTGGTCACCAGGGTTATTAGCAGGGCCAGTCTTCACTTAGCGCCCTTCCAACTTAGAGTATTACTCCTGCTTCTTCAGCCCAGGGTTCATCTGCAGTGAGGGGTTCCCTTCAGTCCCCTTCTCTAGCTCCTGGTCATTGCTACGAGTGCGGTGAGTTAGGTAATATGAGGAGACAGTGTCCTCGGCTCCGTGGTAGACAGTCCCAGCAGAGGGATCAACCCTCATCTTCTGCTCCTGTTTCTTCAGCACCCACCCAGTCAGCTAGGAGTGGAAGCCAGGTATCGAGAGGTCGCCCCAGGGGTTAAGACCAAACTGGCAATGGTCAGGCTCGATTCTATGCTCTTCCAGATATGAGGGATGTCATTGCATCAGATGCCATCATCACATGTATTATCTCAGTCTGCCACAGGGATGCTTCTGTCTTATCTGATCCCGGATCTACCTATTCCTATGTATCTTCATATTTTGCTCATCGTTTAGGTACGACCCGTGGTTATCTTGCCTTGCCTGTGCACATATCTACCCCGGTGGGCGATACTATTATTGTGGATCACGTATATCGATCTTGTCTTGTTACTGTTGGGGATCTGGAGACCCGAGTTGATTTTTTGTTGTTGGGCATGGTAGACTTTGATGTGATTCTAGGTATGGATTGGCTATCTCCGTACCATGCTATTATAGACTGTCATGCCAAGACAGTTACATTGGCCATTCTGGGTATTCCGAGGATTGAGTGGCGAGGTTCGACCGATTATGTTCCCAGCAGGGTGATTTCTTTCTTAAAGGCACAGCGGATGGTTGGGAAAGGATGTTTATCATATTTAGCATTTGTGAGAGATGTTGGATCTGAGACTCCTAGTATTGATTTTGTGCCCGTTGTGAGAGAGTTTCCAGATGTGTTTCCAGCAGACCTGTCGGGCATGCCACCGAACAAGGACATTGATTTTTGTATTGATCTAGTACTGGGCACTCAGCCCATCTCTATTCCTCCCTATCGTATGGCACTAGCTAAGTTAAAGGAATTGAAGGAGCAGCTTCACGAACTCCTAGAAAAGGGTTTCATTTGCCCGAGCGTGTCACCGTGGGGTGCACCGATCTTATTTGTAAAGAAGAAGGATGGCACAATGAGAATGTGCATTGATTACAGACAGTTGAACAAGGTGACAGTGAAGAACAAGTACCCACTACCCCGTATTGAGGATTTGTTTGATCAGCTTCAGGGAGCAAAGGTATTCTCTAAGAGTGACCTCCGATCAGGCTATCACCAGCTGCAGATTAGGGATTCAAACATTATGAAGATGGCTTTCAGGACGAGATATGGGCACTATGAGTTTCTGGTTATGTCATTTGGGCTGACTAATGCCCCAGCCGCGTTCATGCACTTGATGAACAGTGTATTTCGGTCGTATCTGGATTCATTTGTGATCGTGTTTATTGACGATATTCTGTTGTACTCGCGTAGCCAGGAGGAGCACGCACATCACTTGAGGGTGGTATTGCAGTGATTGAGAGAGGAGAAGCTTTATGAAAAGTTCTCCAAATGTGAGTTCTGGCTTAGTTCCATGGCTTTTCTGGGACATGTGGTGTCCAGTGATGGTATTCAGGTTGACCCAAAGAAGATTGAGGCGGTGCAGAGTTGGCCCAGGTCGTCCTCAGCTACTGAGATTCGGAGTTTCCTCGATTTGGCGGGTTATTACCGCAGGTTCGTTCAGGGTTTTTCATCTATTGCTTTGCCTTTAATGAAGTTGACGCAGAAGAATGCTCCATTTGTGTGGTCGGATGAGTGCGAGGAGAGCTTCCAGAAGCTCAAGTCAGCTTTGACCACAGCTCCGGTACTAGTATTGCCATCAGCTTCAGGTTCTTACACGGTGTATTGTGATGCTTCAGGAGTTAGGATCAGTTGTGTATTGATGCAGGAGGGTACAGTTATTGCATATGCTTCTCGTCAGTTATAAGAAGAACTACCATGTTCATGACTTAGAGTTGGCTGCTATAGTTCATGCCTTGAAGATTTGGAGGCACTATCTATATGGCGTATCTTGTGAGGTGTTCACTAACCATCGCAGTATTCAGCACTTGTTTAAGCAGAAGGATCTTAATTTGAGGCAGCGGAGATGGCTTGAGTTACTCAAGGACTATGACATTACCATTTTGTATCATCCGGGGAAGGCCAATGTAGTGGTCGATGCTTTGAGCCGAAAGGCAATCAGTATGGGTAGTTTGGCGTACATTCCAGTTGGGGAGAGGACCTTTGCAGTTGATGTTCAGGCCTTGGCCAATCGTATGGTGAGGTTAGATATTTTTTTAGCCCAGTCGGGTGTTGGCTTGTGTGGTTTCCCGATCTTCTTTGTATGACCGCATTAGGGAGCGCCAGTATGAAGACCCGCATTTGCTTGTCCTGAAGGACTGGGTCCAGCATGATGATGCTAGAGATGTGATTATTGGGGATGATGGTGTGTTGCGGATGCATGGCCGGATTTGCGTACCCAATGTGGATGGGCTCCGAGAGTTGATATTAGAGGAGGCCCACAGCTCGCGGTATTCCATTCATCCGGGTGCCGCTAAGATGTACCAAGATTTGAGACAGCATTACTGGTGGAGGAGGATGAAAAAGGATATTGTGAGTTATGTGGCTTGGTGTCTCAACTGTCAGCAGATCAAATATGAACATCAGAGACCCGATGGTGTACTGCAGCGGATGGATATTTCGGAGTGGAAATGGGAGAAGATTACTATGTACTTTGTGAGTGGTCTCCCTCGTACCTCAAAGAAGTTTGATTCGATTTGAATGATTGTAAATAGGTTGACCAAGTCCGCGCACTTCATTCCGGTGTGTACCACCTATTCTTCAGAGCGGTTAGCGGAGATTTTTATCCGGGAGATTGTACGGTTGCATGGGGTCCCAGTTTCTATTGTCTCAAATAGGGGTACTCAGTTTACTTCCCAGTTCTGGAGGACTTTTCGTTAGGAGTTGGTCACATAGGTACAGTTGAGCACGGCATTTCATCCTCATACGGACGGACAGTCTGAGCATACTATCCAGATATTGGAGGACATGTTGCGTGCCTGTGTTATTGACTTTGGAGGTTCTTGGGCGGAGTTCTTTCCACTTGCGGAGTTTGCTTATAACAACAGCTATCAATCCAGCATTCAGATGGCACCGTATGAGGCCTTATATGGGAGACGGTGTAGATCTCTGGTTGGTTGGTTTGAACCCGGTGAGGCTAGACTATTGGGGACAGAGTTAGTTCAGGATGCCTTAGAGAAGGTGAAAGTGATCCAGGAGAGACATCGTACAGCCCAGTCACGCCAGAAGAGTTATGCGGACCGGAAGGTTCGAGATGTATCTTATGCGATGGGCGAGAAGGTCTTGTTGAAGGTTTTGCCTATGAAAGCGTTATGAGGTTTGTAAAGAAAGGGAATCTAAGTCCACGGTTCATTGGACCTTTTGAGATACTTAGGAGGATTGGGGAGGTGGCCTATATGCTTGCTTTGCCACCCAGCTTGTCGGGAGTTTACCCGGTGTTCCATGTTTCTATGCTCCGGAAGTATGTTGGGGACCCGTCTCATGTGTTAGACTTCAGCACGATCCAGTTGGATGAGGACTTGATCTACGATGTGGAGCTAGTGGCTATCTTGGGTCGTCAGGTTCGAAAATTGAGATCAAAGAACATATCTTCGGTGAAGGTGCAGTGGAGAGATCGGCCCGTGGAGGAGGCCACTTGGGAGATCGAGCAAGAGATGCGGAGCAGATATCCTCACTTATTTGAGACTCCAGGTATGTTTCTTGACCCGCTCGAGGACGAGGGTTTATTTTAGTTGGGGAGGATGTGACGACCCGGCCCGTCGTCATGTGAGCTACCACCCCGTTTCCCTCATATTATGCTTCACTATGATTCAATATCAGTATTTGAGTTGGTTGGATAGGATTGGATTGGTTTTAGTTGGAAATAAGGCACTTAGTCTCTTAAAGGGGAGCTTGTTTTCGAAAGTCAACTGGAAGTTGACTATTTAGTTAGAGGGCTCGGATGTGAATTCTGATGATTCAGTTAGCTTCGGGGGATGATTTTTGACTTAGGAGTGCAATCGGAATTGAATTGGGAGGTCCGGTGTAGAATTAGGCTTGAATTGGCTAAGTTTGAATTTTGGCGAATTCTGGTGAATAGGTGAGATTTTTATCCGAGGGACGGAATGGAATTCTGAAAGTTGCAGTAGCTCCGTTAGGTGATTTTGGATATGCGTGCAAAGTTTCAGGTCATTCGGAGGTGTTTAGGTCGGGGTTTTGATCGAATGCAAGCTTCGGAAGTTTTAGCTTAACTTAGGCTTGAATCCGTGGTAATTTGATGATTCTTGTGTTGTTGGATTTGTTTTTATAATTCGAACAAGTTTGGATGGAGTATTAGACCATGTTGGTGCATTTGGTTGAGGTCCCGGGGGCCTCGGTGTGATTTCGGGTGGTTAAACGGGAATTTTGGAAGTATGTTGCAGGTCTGAACTTCTGCCTTCTGGTGTTTCCACATCTGCGGAAAAGGAGCCCAGAAGCAGTTCCGCAGATGCGGCTGCTTCTGCGGCGAGATGGTCGCATAAGCGGGCAGGCATGGCCCAGGGCAATTCCGCATAAGCGGACTAGGGGGTCGCTTCATCGGGTCCGCATAAGCGGATAATACACCGTAGAAGCGGTCGATGGAGGACCACAAAAGCGGATGCTGAGTCGCATAAGCGGTCCCACAGATTTTTAAGTGAGACCGCATAAGTGGTCAAATGGTCGCAGGTGCGGTTATTGGACCACATAAGCGGAAAACGACCAGGGATTTCAGTGAACAGTAGTTCACGATTTTTAAAAAGAAGAGAAAATATTTAGGACTTCGACTAGGGTTGTTCTTGGGAGATTTTGAGGAGAAATCGAAGGAGCTTCATCACGTAAGAACTATTAGCCTCGTAATATGTTATTTTGGTATAAAAACATTGATTAATCACTAAATTTCAAGGATTTAAAGGTTAAAAATGGAGGTTAGGGCTTGAAAACTCAAGTGAGTTTAAATGTGAGTTTTGGAGGGGCAAACGAACTCCGATTTTTGTAAATTTGATATGTATAGACTCGTGGAGAGATGAGGAATCTAGTGATGTAAATTTTGGAA
>MU690353.1:30635-46360 GCA_026770625.1 Nicotiana glauca
GACCTAAACACCTCCGAATGGCCTAAAACTTTGCACGCATATCCAAAATCACCTAACGGAGCTACTGCAACTCTCGAAATTCCATTCCGACCCTCGGATCAAAATTACACCTATCAACCGGATATCACCAAAATGCTAACTTCGCCAATTCAAGCCTAATTCTACACCGAGTCTCCAAAATCAATTCTGATCGCAATCCTAAGTCACAAATCATCCCCCGAAGTTAACCAAATCACCGGAATTCACATCCGAGCCCTCTAACTATATAGTCAACTCACGGTTGACTTTTCCAAAACAAGCTTCCTTCTAAGAGGCTATGTGCCTCATTTCCAACTAAAACCAATTAAATTTTATCCGATCAAATCAAATACTGATATTGAAACATAGAGGAACATAATATGGGAAAACGGGGCGGTAACTCTCGTGACAACGGGTCGGGTCGTCACATCCTCCCCAACTAAAACAAACGTTCGTCCTCGAGCGGGTCAAGAAACATACCTGGAGTCTCAAACAAGTGAGGATATCTGCTCCGCATCTCCCGCTGGGTCTCCCAGGTGGCCTCCTCCACGGGCCGACCTCTCCACTGCACCTTCACCGAAGCTATATCCTTAGATCTCAATCTCCAAACCTGACGACCCAAAATGGCCACTGACTCCACATCATAGGTCAAATCATCATCCAACTGAACTGTACTGAAGTCTAACACATGAGACGGGTCTCCAACATACTTTCGGAGCATAGAAACATGAAATACCGGATGAACTCTCGACAAGCTAGGTGGCAAAGCAAGCATATAGGCCACCTCCCCAATCCTCCTAAGTATCTCAAAAGGACCAATGAACCGTGGACTCACCTTCCCTTTCTTTCCAAATCTCATAATGCCCTTCATAGGCGAAACTTTCAACAAGACCTTCTCGCCCACCATATAAGATACATCTCGAACCTTTCGGTCCGCATAACTCTTTTGACGCGACTGAGCTGTGCGAAGTCTCTCCCGGATCACCTTCACCTTCTCTAAGGCATCCTGAACTAACTTTGTCCCCAATAGTCTAGCCTTGTCGGGCTCACACCAACCAACCAGAGATCTACACCGTCTCCTATATAAGGCCTCATACGGTGCCATCTGAATGCTGGACTGATAGCTGTTATTATAAGAAAACTCTACAAGTGGCAAGAAATCAGCCCAAGAACCTCCAAAATCAATAACACAGGCATGCAACATGTCCTCCAATATCTTAATAGTACGCTCGGACTGCTCGTCCGTCTGAGGATGAAGCACTGTGCTCAACTCTACCTGTGTGTCTAACTCTCGCTAAAAAGTCCTCCAGAACTGGGAAGAAAACTGAGTACCCCTATCTAAGATAATAGAAACTAGGACCCCATGTAGCCGTACAATCTCTCGAATGAAAATCTCCGCTAGCCGCTCCGAAGAATAGGTAGTACACACCGGAATGAAGTGCACTGACTTTGTCAGCCTATCCATAATCACCCAAATCGAATCAAACTTCTTCGAGGTACGAGGGAGACCACTCACAAAATCCATAGTAATCATCTCCCATTTCCACTCTGGAATATCCATCCGCTGAAGTACACCACCGGGCCTCTGATGCTCATATTTGACCTGCTGACAGTTGAGACACCGAGCTACATAACTCACAATATCTTTCTTCATTCTCCTCCACCAATAGTGCTGCCTCAAATCCTGATACATCTTCGCGACACCTGGATGAATAGAATACCGCGAGCTGTGGGCCTCCTCCAATATCAACTCCCGAAGCCCATCCATATTGAGCACGTAATTCCGGACCTGCATCATCAACACACCATCAGTATCAATAGTCACATCCCTGGCATCATCATGCTGAACCCTGTCCTTAAGGACAAGCAAATGTAGATCACCATACTGGCGCTCTCTAATGCGGTCATACAAGGAAGACCGAGATACCACACAATCCAACACCCGGCTAGGCTCCGAAATATCTAGCCTCACCATCTGATTGGCCAAAGCCTGAACATCAACTGCAAAGGGTCTCTCCCCAACTGGAATGTACGCCAAACTACCCATACTCACTGCTTTTCAGCTCAAAGCATCGGCCACTACATCGGCCTTCCCCGGATGATACAAAATGGTAATGTCATAATCCTTGAGCAACTCAAGCCACCTCTGCTGCCTCAAATTAAGATCCTTCTGTTTGAACAAATGCTGAAGATTGCGATGATAGGTATATACCTCACAATATACGCCATATAAGTAGTGCCTCCAAATCTTCAAAGCATGAACTATAGCAGCCAACTCCAAATCATGTGCGGGGTAGTTCTTCTCATGAGGCCTCAACTGACGAGAAGCATATGTAATAACTCTACCTTCCTGCATTAACACACATCCGATCCCAACTCTCGAAACATCACATTACACGGTGTAAGAACCTGAAGCTCATGGCAGAACTAACACTGGATTTGTGGTCAAAGCTGTCTCGAGCTTCTGAAAGCTCTCCTCGCACTCGTATGACCATACAAATGGTGCACCCTTCTGCGTCAACTTGGTCAAGGACGAAGCAATAGATGAAAAACCCTGGACGAACCGTTGATAATACCCTGCCAAACCGAGGAAACTCCGAATTTCCGTGGCTGAGGATTGTCTAGGACAACTTTGCACCGCCTTTATCTTCTTTGGATCAACTTGAATACCATCACTAGACACCACGTGTCCCAGAAAAGCCACAGACCCAAGCCAGAACTCACACTTGGAGAACTTTGCATAAAGCTTCTCATCCCTCAATCTCTGCAATACCACTCTCAAATGCTGAGCATGCTCCTCCTGGATACGCGAGTACACCAGGATATCATCAATAAAAACGATAACAAATGAATCCAGATACGGCCAAAACACGCTATTCATCAAGTGCATGAACGCGGCTAGGACATTAGTCAGCCCAAAAGACATAACTAGAAACTCGTAATGCCCATATCTCGTCCTGAAAGCTGTCTTCATAATATCAGAATCCCTAATCTTCGGCTGGTGATAGCCCGAACGGAGATCAATCTTCGAGAATACCCTTGCTCCCTGGAGCTGATCAAACAATTCATCAATGCGCGGTAGTGGATACTTGTTCTTCACTGTCACCTTGTTTAACTGCCTGTAATCAATGCACATCCTCATTGTGCCATCTTTCTTCTTGACAAACAAAACCGGTGCACCCCACGGTGACACACTCGGGCGAATGAACCCCTTATCTAGGAGTTCCTGAAACTGCTCCTTCAATTCCTTTAACTCAGCTGGTGCCATATGATAGGGAGGAATAGAGATGGGCTGAGTGCCCGGCACCAGATCAATACCGAAATCAATGTCCCGGTTCGGCGGCATGCCCGATAGGTCTGCTGAAAACACATCTGGGAAATCCCTCACAACGGGTACAGAATCAAGACTAAGAGTCTTAGCTCCAACATCTCTCACAAAAGCCAAATACGATAAACAACCTTTCCCAACCATCCGTGGGGCCTTTAGTAAAGAGATCACCCTGCTGGGAACATAATCGGTCGAACCTCGCCTCTCAATCCTCGGAATACCCAGAATAGCCAACATAACTGTCTTGGCATGATAATCCAGAATAGCATGGTACAGAGATAGCCAATCCATACCCAGAATCACATCAAAATCTACCATGCCCAACAATAACAAGTCAACTCGGGTCTCCAAACCCCCAATAGTCACTAGACAAGATCGATATACATGATTCACAATAATAGTATCACCCACCGGGGTAGATACATGCACAGGCAAGGCAAGAAAACCACGGGTCGTACCCAGATGATAGGCAAAATATGAAGACACATAAGAGTATGTAGATCCGGGATCAAACAAAACAGAAGCATCCCTGTGGCAGACTAAGATAATACTTGTGATAACAACATCTGATGTAATGGCATCCCTCCTGTCTAGGATAGTATAGAACCAAGTCTGACCACCACTAGATCGATCTCCATCCCTAGGGCGACCCCTAGCTGTCTAACCCCCACCCCTACCTGACTGGGATGGTGCTAAGTAGATGGAGTAAAAGAGGAGGGTTGATCCCTCTGCTGAGACCGACCACCACGAAGTCGAGGATAATGTCTCCTCATGTGACCAAACTCACCGCACTCGTAGCAATGACCCGGAGTTGGAGAAGGGGATTGAAGGGAAACCCTCGCTGCAGACGAACCCTGGGCTGAAGAGGCAGGAGTAGAGCTTTGAGCTGGAAGGGCACTAAGTGAAGACTGGCCCTGCTGATAACCCTGATGACCACGGCCTGAAGAAGCCCCACTGGACTCTGTACGACCTGACTGAGGAGGTCTGAAGGAACGACCTCTACTGCGCTGGAACTGGCCCCTAGACGGAGCACCACTGAAGCCACCTGAACCTCGAGTTCTTTTGGCCTCTCTCTCCTCACGCTCCCGACGGTGATCTGTCTCAATCTGTCTAGCCATATCAACTACCTCCTCAAACGAGGCGGCCACAACCCTCTCTCTAGTCATTAAAATGCGTACTGGATAGTTAACACCATCCACAAACCTCATAATTCTCTCCCAATCTGTCGGGATCATCCAAGTAGCATGCCGAGCTAGCTACGTAAATCTCAACTCATACTGGGTCACAGTCATGTCTCCCTGAACCAAAGACTAAAACTGACGACGCAGCTCCTCTCTGCGAGACTACACTACATACTTCTCCAGAAAGAGAGCGGAGAACTGCAGCCAAGTAAGGGGCACTTCTCCAACATGCCTACGCCTCTCAAACTCCTCCCACCATGTAAATGCAGGCCCAGAGAACTGGAAAGTAGTAAAAGCTACTCAACTCGACTCCAAAATCCCTGCAGTGCGAAGCATACGCTGACACTTGTCCAGAAATCCCTGGGCATCCTCGCCCTCAGTGCCACTGAATGTCAGAGGCTAGAGCCTATCGAACCTCTCCAGTCGACACTGCTCGTCGTCTGTCATAGCTGGAACCACAAAGTCTGGAGCTGGTGCGACTGGCACAACTGAGGCAACTGGGGCAACTGGTGCGACTAGCTGAGCTGGGGCTGCTCCCGGTGTCTACAATCCCTGAACACCCTACTCGGGTGTGCGAGCAGCGGGGGTCTGCTGACCACCCCCGGTCTGAGAAGTAGCTGTTGCAGTAGTGGCTGAGACTGTCTGAGGCAGGCCAGTGCAGACGGATAAGATCTGAGCTAAAGCCTCCTGAAGACCAGGAATCACAATGGGCATTGTCGGTGCCTGAACAGGTGCTGTTGGAGCATTTACAGCTGGAGGCTGGTCCGGAACCTGGGCAGCTGGTGGATCTGTAGGTGCTGCTCTCACTGGTCTGCCTCGACCACGACCACGGCCTCTAGCGGGTGGCAATAGTGGTCGTCCGTCACGTCCGATAGCACGGGTTCTCACCATTTGTGAGAGAATAGAATACATAAGTTTAGGTCTCAGAACAACAAAGCCGCACGACAAGAGTTCAAGAATATGAAGTGTTTCCTAAAGGTTCTGCAGCCTCTCGAGGATAAATATAGACCTTTCCGTACCGATCCGCAAGACTTTACTAACTGGCTCATGACTCATGAGGCCTAGTAACCTAGGCTCTAACACCAACTTGTCACGATCCCAATCCCGGTCGTGATGGCGCCCAACACAATTGCTAGGCAAGCCCGTCCATTTAACACTCACAACTCAATCACACCACCCATTTGCAATTAATAGAGTTAAATTATCAGATAATATAGTTCTAACCAGTGATAATAGACAGAAATAGTACGGAATCATAACAACTGCCAATAAAACTCCCAAAGACCTGGGTCATGAGTCTAGAGCCTCTAATAACACAGACTAATAAATCCTCAGAAATATTGGTGTTATAAAATACGGAAATAATAAAGGGATATGGGAGGAGTCGGGTCCTGCGAACGTCAGGTAGCTACCTCGACAACTCCTGAGAAGCTCTGGAAATAGCAAATAGCTCAACTATGCTCCCGAGACACCTGAATCTGCACACATGGTGCAGGGAGTAAAGTGAGTACTTCCAACTCAATGGTAATAGATATATATAATGACTGAAAGTAAGAAATCCCGAAAATACCACAATGTAAAGCTACACTAACAATTTAGCATAGTTAACGGTGAAATGGCAACAAAACAAAAACAGCTAGATCAGATAAACATCAAGGCGTGAATGCAATGCAATGCACATGACCGGTGCGGCGTACTATCCGATCCATTTGGGTACCCGCGCTCACTGTGGGGGTTCAGACTCCGAATGGGCTCCTACAGCCCAAGCGCAATATCATCGTAGCATTCGCTGCGGCGTGCAACCCGATCCACACTCAGTCCAGAAATATGCATGTAGGCCACACAGGCACGGTCAAGTTATCATTTTCAGTTCCAATTATTAGGAATTATAGATTAAGTTTTTAAAACTTTAAGAATTTACTAATCATTTCGAGACAGTGTTTAACTCAGGACTGAAATCATGAAAACATTCTAAGCATCATGGAAACAATGATAATAATCCCTAAGGGATCCAAATAATCGGCACGCAGCCCAAATATGCTCATAGCAATCCAAGTAGGATGTTTACCAATCAATTTCTGGTCAATGCACATTATGAACATCACTCGGACGGACTAAGCCATAGTCCTCCAATCACAAACGACCCCACACTCACCGTAGAGTATGTGTCTCGCCTCAATATAGCGTCACAATGTGATATGCGGGGGTTTCAAAACCCTTAGGTCATCGTCTACATCTATACTCACCTCAAGCCGGCCGAAGACTAGCCCGTAATGCCCTTTCCTCTCAAATCGACCTTCTCGTGTGTCGAATCTAACCAAAACCACAATGAATACGTTACAACAGGCTAAAGAAACATAACCTAATTGAAAAGACTCGAAAAACACCAAAAATCACGAAGTAGGCAAAATCTAAGCCCCGGGCCCACTTCTCGAAAAATTACAAAATTTACATCACCGGACTCCTCGTCTCGCCACGAGTCTATACATATTAAATTTATCAAAATCGGAGTTCAATTGCCCCTTCAAAACCCACATTTAAACTCTCTTAAGTTTCAAGCCCTAACCTCCGTATTTAATAATTAATTCCTTGAAATTCAGTGATTAATCCATATTTTTACACCATAATAACATAATCTGAGTCTAATAATTCATACCTGGTGAAACCCCTTCGAATTCTCTTCAAAATCGCCCAAGAAACCGCCTAAGTCGAAGTCCAAAATATTTCTCTTCTCTTTCAAAAATCGTGAATCACTGTTCACTTAACCCAGACCGACTTCCGCTTCTGCGGTTATTATACCGCACCAGCGGTCACCGCATTTGCGACCAAACGACCGCTTATGCGGTCCAAAATTGCTTCTGCGGAACCCGCTTATGCGAAGCCTTGTCCGATTCTGCGAAAAGCCAAGCCTCCCCAGAGAACCCCTTCTGCGACCCCTTAGCCTCATCTGCGAAACCGCTTATGTGGTCCCTTTTCGCAGATGCAAAAATGACAGAACCAGCAATACAAACTTGAAGCCAAACTCAAAAACTTCTCTTCTTTAACACCCGATCTCACCCCGAGGCCCCCGGGAAAGCACAGACATGATATAATACCCTATCTAAACTTGCTCGAATCATCAAAACACTATTGTTAACATCAAAATCCTCAATTTTCATCAAATCAAAGCCTAAATTTCTTAAAAACTTCCGAATTGCACATTCGATCAAAAACCTGACCTAAACACCACCGAATGATCTGAAACTTTGCACGCATATCCAAAATCATATAACGGAGCTACTGCAACTCTCGGAATTCTATTTCGACCCTCGGATCAAAATCTCACCTATCAACCAGATATCGCCAAAACGCTAACTTCGCCAATTCAAACCTAATTCTACACCGAGCCTCCAAAACCAATTCCGATCGTACTTCTAAGTCACAGATCGTCCTCCGAAGCTAACCAAATTACCGGAATTCACATCCGGGCCCTCTAACTATATAGTCAACTCTCGGTTGACTTTTCCAAAATAAGCTTCCTTCTAAGAGTCTAAGTGCCTCATTTCCAACTAAAACCAATTCAATTCTATCCAATCAAATCAAATACTGATATTAAAATATAGAGCAACATAATATGGGGAAACAGGGCGGTAGCTCTCATGACGACGGGACGGGTCGTCACATTGTATTGTTTAAATTAGAGAATTAATTAATCTTGATAACTTTTGTATTGATATTAGGCATACGAATTTGCGAAATGACAAAAGAAGAGACTGAAAGATGTACATCGTAACAATTCAAATATAAATAACATTGCACACTAATTGCTTAATACTATATAGCGCATACATTTAGGAAAAGGTTATGCAAGTTGTAAAAAATTTAACAAAACATCGATTCAATGGGTGTTGTGTGCTCGCAAAATGACATGAGAGTAATCTTTCTACATATATACAATCTACATAATGACAAGATAATATGTGTTCCCTGTACTGTAATTTTTTTTAGTTTGCAATAAAACTATTGGCACCTGAAGAAATTATATGTTAATACTATAATTGGCAAGCATGTTCTTTGTTACAAGCTCTTCATGCCGCATCTAACACAATTCACCTATAAATATTCTATCTCGGAAACTGAACTTCCAACAGAAATAGTAATATATCTAGTGATAATTTCTCATATCAAATGTGAATAATTCGTCCTCAAGACCAAAGTTCAAAACCTTCTGCTACCGCTACAATCTCAACATCATTGTTGTGTCCCTGACAAAGAGACCCATGTTAGCTGCTTCCAAATTTGATTTCTTAGTAAAAAAATATTCATATTAAATATTGCTAACTAATGACATGTGATAGAAAGACCACACTATAGCTCTGTTGCAATAGCAAGTAAGAATAAAATCATATAGTTAATATAAGAAAATTCCAGTTCACAAACTACAGAGGCATATTCCTTAGGTACTGCACTTGGAATTCTTGTTAATTAATCTTTTGCAGGTTGCCTGAAGATAATAACCATGAAACTTAATACTACAATACACACCTTGAATTATTAGCTTAGCTTGAACCCCCACTTCTAACAATAATAACCAAAATATATAACGGAGGTCTAGTAATGATCACCCACTTTATTTGTTCAAAATTGCTCAAATCACATCTAAGAAAAAGCAATCATTTTATATATTTATTTACCTGGTAAACTAATACCAACCAAACTACTTCACTCACTTCTCTTTTTCATTTCCAACTCAAAGAAACCAAAGAAATAATTCCGCATGATACTAATTATAGCAGCATTTGTTTCTCTTGTTTTATTACATATTCAAGAAACAACATAAACAAATCACAACATACAACCGTTTTTTATTCTACAAAAAGTTAGTGTTTTCATCTCTGTGTATGAGCAAATGCAATTCAATTACACAAAGTAATGATATCTGATGATGAAAATCTTAAAATTCTATTGAGAGACCTGACATTTTTTGTTCATATAGACCAAACACTTATTTTCATCATTGCTCACCTAAGAATTCAAAATGAACCAGCAAGAAAAATCAGCAAGTGAGAAATTGAATGATCTCTAGCTGGAAAACCTTCTCTTGTTGGTCGTAGCAATTCACCCACAAAAGGAGAATCATTTCATCCATCTCCACAGGGAAAGCACCAGACTTCCATCATACTTTTCTCACATGAATCTACAGATGTATTCCTTATTTCTTCTCTTGGAATCTTGTAACCACAGCTTTGTGAGAAGAGTTGTTTCTTCTCTAGAAGCTTTTCAGTAATAAAAAATGGCTATTGTTAATAAACATGGTTATCAACAACTCAAATTCACTTAAAATAAAAGCTGGATAACTATGCAGTTGTCACAGTTGCAGCTATGAATTTGATAATACTACTGGCACTATTTATGTTGCAGAACAATATTTTCCTAAAAAGACATCAGTTTCAACATTGGAGTTAATTCACCATACTATTCCAAACTAATTCAACTTGTAAATACACATATTAACAAGTTCTCTTATTTTATTTAGCTTGTCAATATACAACGTCAAAATCGACTTTTAGGCAAAAATCAAAATCACATATCCTTAATATATCATATATCAGTTGAAATTTCCATACAGATGTAGGCCTAAAAGATGCAAAAGAAGGGATAAAAATGGGAAGAATAGTCCTAACTTTTCCTTGTATGGTTAGAGTTTGAAAAGTATGTAAAAGAAAATAATTTTCACAATCAATACACCAGATTTACAAAATGCATTTAGAATTACTGAGTATACAACAACATCGAGACATACAAATCAAGCATTTCCGCAAATAACGGTACAACTTTTCCAAGTGACCTTGTCGTGCACGTCCCTTCTGTTAACATTGTATATACTAAGTAATTAAGAGATTAAGTTTATATGTGTTAGAAGGGCATAGAAATAAACACTAAGAAGAAGTCTTTTCCTCTTCCTTTCCAGTTGTACCCTGTAAGAAGTCAGTTGCGGCACATATTACCTTTTGTAAAACGAAGCCTCTTGCAGTACATTTCACTTCAGTATACCTTTAGTGTCAATTACCTTCTCAATTTCTAATTTTATATTTGTCGCTCTGGTAGTTTTAGGTTCTAATGGTATACTATGATTATTTGCATTTCTTGAATCACCCAGATCTTCCAACTTTTCATTTTTAATACTTCTAATCCCAAATTGACCCACAAAAGAGAAATATAATGCATAAACAGCTTTCAGATGAGTAGATGGTGATGCATTGAAAGTGAGAACACACTCTTAAAACAACCATAAAATGTGAAATGAAATCTTAGCAGCTTTTTTTTTCATCTGCAATGACCTTTTTAGTGTCACCAGGACATGTGAATTGAAACATCTGCAGTTTTTCTTTCATCATGTGTAAGTATTTCTTTAGTAAAAAAAATTCTTTTAATTTCACAACTCCACAATAAGTGTGAGATTTGAAATCTAAGTAGCATTTGAGTCCTTAAAACGGAACATAAAAAATCTGAAACCACAGAAATAGAAAACTAAAATTTAAATTAATGAAACCAAACAGAGATCTACACTCATGATGTTTTATCAATTTTCCTTCTATATCTGACAAAAAATTGATGCTTTCAAAGATTTTATTATTTGGTTCGTCACAATGAAGTTTTAAACAAGAGAATCATATTGTGCACTTTTGTAAGCTCGCAACCTTTTACACGGTCTCTTTTACATGGTCTCTTCATGCTGATTTTGCCGATGATAGCTAATGTATGTTAGTGTATTAAAGGTGTAAGTTGATAGGAATAATGTTTCCTCCATCTTTTTCGGTTAAACTATAAAGATTCAAGAACTAAGCACAAATTTGTCACCTTTGTGATATTAAAAATCCCATTCTCTGCATTGATTACACATTGACAACTAATTAAGCGCATTATGCAACTCCTGAAAATGTTTTCGTAGTTGAAACAATAAAATAAAGAAAGTAAAAACAAGAAGCTGCCTTTTCGGATCATGAATCAATTTCAAAACTCATTCAATATGAGGTTTACAAGTGAGATTATACTGGGTTGTTGTTGTATTCAACAGGGGGTTTACAAGAAAAATCAAAAGAGAAACAACGGAAAACATGGAGCTTGGCGATGGAAAGGATAGGAACATAAGAGCGTTTGCTTTGATCTATGCAAATACTAAATAAGCAGTAGTGGCAAGCGCACAAATTTATCCCAAATTGTAAAACGTATAGTTGTATTCGAAATCTAATTGCTCCTTAATTCGTTAAACCACCTATGTCAAGAGCATAATGCTTAATCAATTCCAGCACATTGAGTCGAATTTCGAGCATCTATATCATTTCCTTAATGAGAAAAAATAGTCCAAAATGCTTGAGCAATTCCCTTCGCACGAGTCTAAGCATAAGTAGTGAAAAAAATTGACAAAATTAAACTTAAAAGTAACCATAGAAAATTGGCAGATACCTCATCTACTCACCTTTGGTTTCAACTATGGGTAAGAAGATGCTAACCATTGGGATATTGTTGTGCCAAAGCAAAAATTAGAAGAGGATAGGACCAAGCAAATCAAAGGCAACAAGAAACCTCTCAAAGAGGATACGAAGGATAAGGAAAGGTTAGAGAGAAACGTCAATATGAATGGAGTACTGCTAGAAGATTGTTGCTCGAATTCGCCAACAATGGCAGATCTGTAGATGATTGAACAAAGTAATGGTGAAAGAAAGCTATACGGACTATTCTAGATGAGTTGTGTACACGAGTGTCACCAAAACAATAAAAATTTAATTAAAATTAGTTTTGAATAACATCTATCAATAAAAACACATGCACAAATTTTTTCAAATAGTTCTTCGACTTAATTCAGCCAGTTTATATCAATCTCGACCCATAAACCAATTTTAGTGCTTTATTAAAATTGGGTTATCATGAGTTTCAATTTTTCTTTCCCTCGGATATGGAAAGTGAGGAGTGTGCGAAGAGACAGTTATGAAGAATCTGGAAACATACTTGCGATTCACAATTCATGAAAATATAACATATGTAAAGAAGAAAAAAATGTAAAGAAACGGAAGAACAACATGCATTAGGAGTAAAACTAAATATACCTTTTGTTTTTAAATTAACAGAATCATAAATGCCAATACCGTAAGAAGAAGAGATAGCGGCGAATCAGCGAGAAGAAGGCAACAATAATAAAACTGGACGGAGAATAGCCTTTAAAATAGTGATTTCGCATCATCTGGTTGGAAAACACAAAATTCAAGAAATCCATGAAATTGGAAATAGTTAAACAGCTAAAAAAGAAACAAAGAAAGAAAGAGATGGGAGCAAAGATTAAGAGAATGATACCTGAAATGTAATAGATAAATAAGAAGATGAAAAGAGCTATTGTTGAATGTTTGAAGAAGGAGAACTGAAGTACTCCTCCCATCTGTTGGAATAGAAGAGATGGAAGTTGGAAGAGCAGATGTTTCTAGACCCATGTGCGTATGGAGATAGTATAATAATGAAAACAACCATGAATTAAGCCATGAAATTGGAAAATCTAAAGAGAATCTGAAGAAGATTAGGGCAAAAATTTGATACAAATACTAACCTGAAATTTCCACACCCAGATAAAAAGATGATGAGAACTCGAAGAGCAATCCATGTGAAGGAATCATATTTCTTTGTAGTTGTTTGGAATGAACAAGAGAGATGAGGGAATAAAACTTCTAGAATTATGTTGAGTGTTGGTATTAGAATTAGAATTAGAATAAGAGTGGAATCAACAGTGAACACGTACAACACATTTTATGACATGGTTAAATGACTCTTCTACCCTTGGTCGACCATCTTCTCATTTCTATATAATAGATATAATAATAAAAACAACCATGAATTAAGCCATGAAATTGGAAAATCTGAAGAGAATCTGAAGAAGATTAGAGCAAAAATTTGATACAAATACTAACCTGAAATTTCCACACCCAGATGAAAAGATGATGAGAACTCGAAGAGCAATCCATGTGAAGGAATCATATTTCTCTACAGTTGTTTGGAATGAACAAGAGAGATGAGGGAATAAAACTTCTATAATTATGTTGAGTGTTGGTATTAGAATTAGAATTAGAATAAGAGTGGAATCAACAGTGAACATATACAACACATTTTATGACATGGTTAAATGACTCTTCTACCCTTGGTCGACCATCTTCTCATTTCTATATAATAAAAAAAAGGAAGAAAAAAAAGCATAACATATAATTGACCAACTTTTGTCTTCCCCACTTCCCCTAAATGAATAATACTATGTTAGTTTGTTTATTGGACTATGCTTGTAACTCTATTCTAACAATGTAATAGGAATATTGCATCTGTTATGAATAATTTGTACATTGGATGCTACATTGGATGCTCATGTTATGAATAGTTGAAAGATTAAATCTCCTATTTTATGTCAATCATCTTTACTTTTTATTCCTATAAAAGGCCATGTAATTGCAATGAAAATATACACCAAAGTAAAAGAAGAAAAATCTTCTCCCTTCTTTCTATCTCTTCTTATTTACATTTTACTGCATTATTTTTATTTTATAACACGTTATCAGCACGAAGCTCTAATTTTATTCTTAACTCCTGCTAAGTTGAGCCATATTTTATTAAGGTATGCATCATTATAATTATTTTTTTTATGGCAGTACATATCAAATGCTTAATTCTTATAACCTAAATTTTTCTTTGCAACATTTGATAATTTTTCTTTACATATCATTCATGTTGTTGTTCCCTTTTCCGTCTGTTTTACAGTTTTGTTTATCATGTATGCATATGTATGAAGTGTATATATTATCTAGTCACTGCAACTAATAACACGTTCAAAGTAGAGTACTTATTTTAGTACTTCACTTATTTGTTGTCAACATTAATTAATATTTAAATTTCTAATTAAATTCATGCACATAACTAATAATTGTATTTTGTCACGACCCTAGTTCACCAATTGTGAATGTGTCATGACGGCACCTAGTCTTCGCGACCAGGTAAGCCTAACACAAATTGCGGAAGTAACAACATTTACAAAATTTTAATCAAAAGCTAAATAACATGAGTAATGTATACAGTTACCGCTTGGCACATACACTTCAGCACTTTAAAATTCTGAAACTATCCCAAAGACCCGGAAACCCACGGGCAACACATGCTAAGAGTAATACATAATACTGCTCTAATCATCTGAAAAGTCTATAACAAGGAAGAATAGAGTAGAATCTAACTAACTAAAGGAGTAGAGTGAGAGGGAGACTCTCTGGTCTGCGGAAGCGGCAAATATACCTCAAGTCTCCGAAATGCTCCCTGTAGCTACTAATAATGCGCCTGCGTAAAGGTACCTGGATCTGTACATGAAAAACATGCGCAGAAGAGGCGTGAGTACACCACAGCGGTAATCAGTAAGTGCCAAGCCTAACCTCGGTTGGGTAGTGACGAGGAAAGGTCAGGGCCCTACTGAGGCAGCAATAATACAATAGCAAAAATATTAACAGTGTAGAAATCTGACGAAAACTAATGAACACAGCGAAGTGATAAGACGGATCAATGAAATTTAATACTGCAAGACAAAACAGAAATACAGAGTAAATACAGCGACATTTCAAGAATACCGACGAGGGTCTTCCAGGATACCGTCCTGTAGCCCTCTGTCCAATGGAACCTTTCCGGGATACCGTCCCGTAGACCAGATCTCATATCAATATCAAGGAATCTCCCGGGATACCGTCCCGTAGTCCAGATCTCATATCAATATCAAAGAATTCCCCCGGGATACCGTCCCGTAACCCAATCATCAATGTGTAGGGGGATCTCCCGGGATACCGTCCCGTAGTCCCAAAATAAAAGTGTGGGGGGATCTCCCGGGATACTGTCCCGTAGTCCCAAAATAAAAGTGCAGGGGGATATCCCGGGAATCGAACCCGTAGTCCCAAAATAAAACTGTAGGGAGATCTCCCGGGAATCGAACCCGTAGTCCCAAAATAAAACTGTAGGGGGATCTCCCGGGAATCGAACCCGTAGTCCCAAAGTAAACAAACAAGGGGGGAGCTCCCGGAGTACCGCATCTGTAGTCCCAATGTAAATGTGCAATCAACATCAGAGAAATACTCAGAAATTTAAGTACAACAATACAAGGCATCAAAGAATACTGGCCTAAACATGCTCCATGTAATCACAGTTAAGGCAAT
>MU690355.1:16939-35733 GCA_026770625.1 Nicotiana glauca
AGTTGAGCGACCGTGCTAGAACCACGGAACTCGGGAATGCCTAACACCTTCTCCCAGGTTAACAGAATTCCTTATCCAGATTTCTGGTTCGCGGACTGTTAAATAGAGTCAAACCTTTCCTCGATTCGGGATTCAACCGGTGACTTGGGACACCATAAATCTCCCAAGTGGCAACTCTGAATCTTTTAATAAGCGAATCCTATTTCGATTGTCCTTTAATTGGAAAAACTCCCCTTTACCATGCCCCTTCGCGGGGTACGATAGTGCCAAAAGGAGGTGTGACAAATGGGTCTTCAGAAACAAACTTGATGAAGATGGAACAGTTACAAGAAACAAGGCAAGGCTGGTTGTACAAGGTTATAGACAAAAGGAGGGCATAGATTATGATGAGACCTTTGCTCCAGTAGTCAGACTGGAGGGAACAAGAATCCTCATAGCCTTTGCAGCACACATGGAATTTACCCTTCACCAAATGGATGTGAAGAGCGCCTTCCCCAATGGCTACTTAAAGGAAGAAGTCTTTGTCAAACAACCTCCAGGGTTTAAAAGTAAGGAGTGTCCAGATCATGTATACAAATTGGACAAGGCCCTATATGGACTCAAGTAGGCTCCTAGAGCATGGCATGAACGTCTATCTAAATTCCTGCTTGAACATGGATACAAAAGAGGTAAGATTCACATTACTTTATTCTTGATGGAAAAAGGTAAGGATCTACTAGTAGTACAAATATATGTTGATGATATAATTTTTAGGGATATTACTAAAACACTGAGTAAGGAATTTGCAAAATTAATGGGGACTGAATTTGAAATAAGTATGATGGGTGAGCTTAACTTTTTCTTAGTGTTACAGATCAAACAAAACCCAAATGGAACCATGATACATCAGCAGAAATATGGAAAAGAGTTGATTAAGAAGTTTAAAATGGATGAATCAAAAGAAATAGACACACCCATTGCAACAACTACTAAATTAGACATAGATGAACCTGGTTCATCTGTTGATCAAAAGTTGTATAAGGGTATGATTGGCTTACTTTTGTATCTTACTGCTAGCAGACCTAACATAGTTTTTAGTGTAGGGATTTGTGCTCGTTTTCAAGCAAATCCTAAGGAATCCTACTTGACTGCTGTCAAGAGGATATTGAGATATTTGAAAGGCACTATTAATCTTTGTCTTTAGTACCCTAAAGGTAGTAACTTTAATCTAGTAGGATATGTTGATGTTGACTATGCAGGTTTCCTTGTGGATAGGAAAAACACTCAGATATAGATCATTTTTTCTTGGTTCACGTCTGGTATCATGTGCTACTAAAAAGTAAAATTCAGTGGCTTTATCCACCGCTGAGGCTGAATATGTTGCTATTGCCTCTTGTTGTGCTCAATGGCTATGGATCAAACAGTAGATGATAGATTTTGGCATTGAAGTTTGTTGAATACCTATCTTTTGTGATAACACTAGTGCTATAAATATGATAAAGAACCCAATTCATCATAAGAGAACTAATCACATAGATGTTAGACATCATTTCTTAAGGGACAACTATGAGAAAGGATTGGTTATAGAGAATTCTGTGCTACTGATAAACAAATTGGTGACATCTTTTTTAAAGCACTGAGTAGAGAAAGCTTTGAATGGAACATGTTAGAATTAGAGATGATTAAGATCACCTAATGTGACCAGTTCAGAATACACAATGAAAAAAATTGGCTAAGGAATCTGGGACTTGTGTAAATATCTCAATTAATTTTTACTCAACTTCATACTGTAAATATTATACTCATGTGACATGTGTTGATATGATTCACTGATCTCTAACAAAATTTTCTCTATTTTGGTAAATTGAGGCATGATTAAGAGAATTCTAAATGAAGAACCTGGTTCATCAGTATTGGTTAATCTGAATGACAAGGTATGTTTTCTATACTCTGTACAGTTAGAAAAATAAATATTTAAATCATGAGTAGAGTCCTACAAATGTTCAAAACATTAGAAAATCCTATATGTTTGCTTTTGAACCAGTTCCGTCCTTATTAGAATTCTTACCATAAAAAGGCCTAAAATATAGAGAAGTCTGACCGTTCATTCAACCTGCAATTTCAAGTTGATTAAACCTCTAATTGACTGCTAAAGCTACCGTTAGCCATTAAATAAGTCGTTCTCTTTAAATACCCATTATTAACTTCAGCCACCCTCATTATTCCAAACCGTCAAAAATCCTTCTTCACTCTAAATTGTTTTCTTCTCCAAAAGCCTAACTCACAAACTCTCTCAAGCCATCAGTTACAATGTCGAACCCCCAAGATAACCAAAGGACTCCTCCACCACCATCCCTTTCTAGTTCCTCCATGCCATCTCCACCTAGTACAAACCCCCAACCTAAGAAAACATGTGTCAAAATGCTAGCGCAAAAAATTATAGCGTCAGGTGCATTTTCAAAGAGGTTAAATGCTAACTTGAAGGCTGACCAAGCCCAAGATTTTGAGAACTCAGACGATTCGTTCAAATCTGCGAGTGATGGGGAAGGACCTGGGTATTCTGACTTTGAGAAGGGTCAAAACTCCTCTTCTAAGGTAAGTTCAGCTTTGGCTGAAAATTTAGAAAATAGGTTTGTTTTGGTTGGGCCTATCAGGGATGTGGAAATGCCTAAATTGAGAAGGAGTGGATGTAAAAAGAAAATTGAAAAATAAAGAGAGAGATGGTGTATGTGGTGATGTGAGGGAAAAAAGGAAAGGAGTAGCTGATTCTTCACCCACTTCTGAATTGCTTCTACCAGCTATCTGTGGGGTTGCACAGACAATTGTGGAAGAAAGTGGCAAGAAGTCAGGGGGAAGTGGTTCAGGGGAGGCTACTGAAGGGTTAGTTAATCTAAGTTCACAGGCAGATGAATCTGATTCATCAATTAAGGATACCCGGAACCACCAAAAGCCCCCAGCACTGCAAAACCTTCCAAGAAATGAAGGGCTTCCTCCCCAACAACTATTGAAATTCCCTTGCCAAAGGGAAGAGCCACACGAAGTAGAGTAAAACAGGTTGAGAGTGAATTTCAAAATGCTTTGGCTGAAAGCAAGAAAAAGAGGATGGATAAAGGAAAAGTTAAGGTTGTAGAGTCCTCTGAAGCTGTTGATGTTAAGGAGATGGAACAGATCTATCAGGAGGAACATCCAACAATGGAGGTTCAAACCCTCAAACCCAAAAAGACCAAGACTTCTTCCAAGAAGTCTTTATCTATGTCTAGGACTACTGAATCTTCATTGACCAAGAGGACAAGGTCTGCAGCAAAAGGCAAACAAGTTAGAATTTCTGAATATAAGGAATGGAGTGGTGAAGAAGAGAGTGAGTCTGATGGTGAACAAGACAAGCTGGCCAAGTTTGGCAAAAGAAAAAGTTTGAAGGGAAGATTGCTGAAAGACTTGGTGAAACCATGAATGGTTCATTTGGTTGATACCCTAGCTGTTCAAGGCTGGAAGGAAATGGTCCTTTAGATGGATGGAAGGAAAGCTAGGAATGAACTCATTGAATTCGTGGCAAATGCAGAGGTTAAATATGGTAGAGTTACCAGCCAAGTAAAAGGATTTCAAGTGACCTTTGATGCAGAGAAGCTGGGAGAGATTCTTGACATCCCTGCTGAGGGATATGATGACTATATTAGGCAAAGACGGCCAAGTCTGGATTCCCTTCCTTCTGCCCTTGAAATCTCTAGGAGATTATGTGATGTTGAACAAGTGAATGAGGCCAAGTTTGTGCAAAAGAGTGAAATAAAGCGACAACACAAAGTCGTCTTTGAGTTTGTCAACAAGTGCCAACAACCCAGGCAGGAAAGGAGGCACATTGCTAACTATATAGACTTAGTATTGATAGAGTGCCTTCAAATTGGAAGGAAAATCAACTGGCCTGCATTCATCATCAAGCTACTGGACAGGGTCATAAATGGATCCAAGGCCCATGCCACCCCCTATGGATTTATTCTGACTACTGTTCTGGATCGGTGCGAGGTTCCTCTGAATAAATGGGAAATGGCCACAAGTAAGGATTACTTTGGAATTAATACTCTGCTTGCTTGTGACTATCTAGTCAATGCCATTCCAAATAAACCTGGTTCATCCAAGAAGATACCTATCAACAGTAAAGTCAGAGCTCTAGTTCAGGAAAGTGAGGCCAAGGATGCTAAGATAGCTAGGCTGAAGGCTCGCTTAGCAGAGGTTGAATATGAGAGGGGTACTCTCAGAACTGAGCTTACCAAGGAAAAGGAGAACAATTATGGGATTCTTCACAATATGTTGAATCTTCTCCAAGCCCAAAACCGACCCTCTAGCTCCCCCATGCCTTAGGAATTCTAGCCTTTATCTCCTAAACTTGTCTAGTACCACCAGTGACCTAGATTAGAGATTTCTCTTTCTTTTTTTTGCTCATGTTTTGAATATTTTTGCTTTTTGTTTGTGGATTGTGGTAGCAATATGTCTTCCTTTCAATGATATCTACTGTTTTGCTCTTGTTCATTGTTAATATTTTCTTGATAGTTTAAATATGTTTGCCTGATTACTGATGATTGATTACACTTGCAGTTACCTCAGTGGTCATGAGTAATTATTGAATTCTGGGACTTACACTTTATTTATGTAACTTTTCAATGATGCAATAGGGGGGAAGAGATATTGTGCTTTACATATTCTGAATATGTGATGTTTAAAATCTAATTAACCTGGTCCTTGATAAGTGAATTTTTTTAAACTTTGTATTGATGAATAAGCTGAGATCTTATAGGGCTTAAGTGAGTGAAAAGCATAGAGTTTGTCATCATCAAAAAGGGAGAATTTGTTGGCCCAAGTAAATATGAAGTTTTGAAGACTGACAAAAGAACTTAGACATGGACCAGGTCCATCTTGTGAAGCATAGTTGTGATCAACCCAAACATGTGAGATGTACGTGAATGAGATAAATCTAACTTATCATATGTGATATCTCCTGATGCGACCCGACCAGTCGTTCTGAGAGTTATAGCCCCATTTCCCCCATTTCTGCTTATTTGTATGTTTTTGAGATGTGTTGATTTATTTTGAATTGGTAGTTTGGGTTCGAAGTAGTTTTGGAGTGAAAGGAGGCACTTAGACTCTTAGTTAGAAAGTTAAGTTAGAAAAGTCAGCCAGAAGTTGACTTATGAGTAAACGAATTCGGATTGGGAATTAATGATTCGGTTAGCTTTATTGGGCGATTTTAGACTTAGGAGCGTATTTTGGAGGTCTGTGGTAGAATAAGGCTTGAATTGGCGAAAGCTAGAAATTTAGCGATTTTGCTCGGCAATGGAAAATTAGATGTCAGGATCAGAATGGAATTTCGGAAGTTGGAGTAGGTTGGTAGTGTCAGTTGTGATGCGTGTGCCAAAAAGTACTAACCTAGTAGAATGAGATTTGTTATTATAAATATAAAATAGAGAGTACCCGTTAATTATATATGATAGTTATACAACCATGGGCTCTAACTAATAAAAGAAAAGAATTGGGCCCAACTACCCCAATTGTTGCTCACATTTTGGGGCATTAGGGTTTAAGAAAAAAAGTTGTCTTTTGGTTCACAAAGGCATAAACTAAATTAGCTAAAAAAAGCCTTGGGTGATCGATGCGCATCAGAGAGCTGCCATTTGTGAAGATTCTTTACAATTTTATAAGTTTCAGGTATGGATTTTTTTATCATGCACTTTGAATTAAACTTTAGCAAGTAACTTTGGAAAGATATAATGTAGGAATTAATTACGACGGCATGATAGAAAATAATTATGCTGTATTAAATATAATGATCTAAAAAAAAAAGTACATGTCTCATGATACAATTTTAAAAAAAAAAACATTAACTGACTTCTGCTTCTACATAGTTTTGATTTTGCACTAGTAATATAGGAATTTCAATGGTTAACTAGTGATTGATCAATAACTATATTATGATTGATATTTAGATTAAATATACGATTGAATTTTAACATTAGATGCTAAGAAATCTACTGGAAAAGTTACAACATATGTTTTTTTAAATTTATTATTGTTATTTTCCCTTTTTGAAATTACTGTTACAAAACTTAAATTTTTTTCTATGTATAGAATACTTTTTTACTCTTACTTTCTAGTAATCATCATAAGGTTTCTAGTATTACTCTATAGGAATCGTAATTTGATCATTTAGTTTAGATTGAAATACAGGGATATATCTTTACCTTTAAAATTTTGGCATTTGATAGGTGAAATATAAAAATATAACTCTAAACTTGAAGGTTAAGGATATTGAGAGTTGACCCGACTAGTCAAATTGATACTACTAATTAATATTTTTGCATCGATTGAGGCCATTGGAGGCCGTTTGGTTGGTGTTGTAGACGTTGCAAGGTTGGGGAACTTCTCATTAGCGAGGTAAGTAACTGTTTTAACTCTAGCTTTGAGGGTATAAACCAGGAGAATTTGATATCAAGTGATTGTTTGGAGGTGAAACCCACGCTAGGTGACGGGCGTGTGGGTGTATACCTCGAGGGATTGAGACTTGGTCCATCCCATAAGGTTGCGAGGCCTAATAGCTATTATTTGTAGTTATGTGTTTACTTGTTATTGAACTTGATTACTTTACTGTTAGAGATCATGCTTAGGTTTTATTCATACTCACATTATTTGTACTCAGCCGTAGAAATTATTATCCAAGCTTGCTTGACAACAGAATGGAAAGTAGGATGACTAGACCAAATGGTCTCGAATCTAAATATTTTTTTCCTAGGTAAAGGACAACGGTGATGCTCTAGTCAAATGGGACAATGATCTGAGTGAGGATGGGGAAGGTGTGTGACAAGAGCTTCAGTGTATTGATTAAGCCATACATAGTTAGCAACTATACGATAAATACGTTCAAGTATGTTAAACTTATTATGTCTTCCATTAGTCCAAGTATATTGACTACCTTTATATCCTAAATTTGTCATTTGGCAGTAATTTAGGCATTCCAAGAACTTATTTGAACGTGAATTATTTATAGGAAGTCCACCAAATGTATCAGTAACATGTGTTATTTCATTAAAGTCTCCTCCAATAATCCAAGGTCCTTTATAATTATCATAGACAGACATAAGATTTTTCCATAAAGATTGTCTATTAATTAATTCACTACTAGCATAGATGGCAGTAAATAAAATTTAAAAGGCAAGGGTTTCACCTGGTCATGGCAATAGATTTCTTGTGCAGTGGTGGCCACTGGATTAACAGTTAATACATTTGATAACCATAAGATTACAATTCCTCCAGAGTTTCATGTTGAAACAACCTCGATCATTCCATTGAAGTTGAAATCTTCCTTCAAGTTTTGATGATTTTGACAGTGTGTCTCCAAGAGAACAACTAATGCTGGCCTATTGTAATCAAGTAAAGACATAAAGTTTCGTCTAAACTCAGTGGAAAGAATTGCTCTACAATTCCAGATAATAAAATTCGTATGATTGTTATCTGGCTCAGGCGCTGGACTTCTCCTTGTAGTCCTCCAATTGCTCCTGCTCTCTCCTGGACGTAGGCGAAAGGTTGGTAGTAGAAGCATCGCATATTTCCCCACATTTGAATTTGTGGTTGGCCTTAGATGAAATGATACTGTCATTAGGTTCGGAGGGCACCTTACAAATATTTTTCTTTCGTATTCCTTCTTCTGGACAAATACCTTTATTCCATCGAGCCATGCATGTATTGGACGTGTTTCCCTATTGTATACGATTGCTGCTTCTAGTTCTTCCTGAAAATTTGTGTCTTGTTCTTCTTGATTGGGACTGTGTGGTGGTGAGTGGGATGGTGATGGGGTTGGAGTTGGTGGAGTTATGGGTTCCATCAGTAAGAGATGTGGTTGTGGATTCATGTAAGGTTGAATCCATGGTGTTGCTGGAGTTGGTGCTGGATAAAAAGGCATATGAAGGATATGGGGATGTAGGTAAGTGGGATCCCAATATGGTGTTGGAAGATTGAGAGGGTGGTATGGCGAGAGATGAGTTGCTTGCACCATTGACCATTGGTATCTTCCATAAATTTTCATCCCTAGTTGCATCCCTTCCGCTATTATTTGAGCAAGGTCTTTTGGATTTTTGATTAGGATTGTCACCTATTGGTGATTGACTTCCATTGTGAAGGTTAGGGAATTATTTTGAAGCCCCGACTCTAGCCAAGATGCAATAGTTGATGGTGTTTGTGGAGTTTGTGCGGTATAAATGATCGTGTTGGGCTCCATTATCAAGTGTGGTGGAGGAAATGAGGGTGGATTCTGAGTGTGTTGTAGCTGGTATATATTCTGGTGTTGTGGGTTTGGTTGTGACCTTATTATATAATTGAGATTGTTGGAAAACATTTTATAAATTGGTGGAAAGTGGTGAATGAGTGATTGATTCGGATAATTCCGGATTTGAAGTTGAAGTTGAACCATGCAAGAAAGTAGAATGAATGTGAGTGGATGATGTTGGCGATTTGATTAATGGAGTTGGAGTGTGTGTGTTTAATGGAGATTGAGATATGGTAGTGGAAATATCATGATGGTGTTTTTGCATGGAAGGTATAATAGGATTTGAGGAGCTCGAAGTAGTAGTATTAATTAGTGTTTTTTTTGTGTGTGTTTTGTGTGTATTTTGTTGTAGTCTATTTAGCGATGCTAATTGTGTTGTGTGTGAGGGTGAGATTGTGTCTTGCATGTGGTAAAGGTGGTCGTGTCCTATTGCATATATTTTGATAGGTTGTGGTGGAGGGTGGACCAATTCTGATTGGGCCGAGTTAGTAGGTAATTTTAGAGGTACTTGAATAGTAGTTGGTTTGTGTGAATAAATGGTTGAGTCCGGATTACGGGAATTATCAGTGGGGTTGTTATCAACAGCTAGTTGATTAAATTGATTATTATGAAGAATTTGTTTCGCAGGTGCAACTTGTTTTATATTAGAACTAGGTGGTGAGTTTATATTATTATTAATAGATAGTTTAGTAAAAGGAAGAGTATTAGGAGTATTAGTCCTATCTATAGGCATACCTAATTGTCGTGTATAGTTGAGAAATTGATTCCCTTTGGAGTAGTTAATTTTCCTAGCTGAGTTAGCTGGAAATTTAACGATCTTTCATTCTTCAGTACTGGACAAAGTGGTGTTAATAGGGTTAGTGGTAGTGGACTGATTTTGTGTAGAGATTTCATGATGATTAGTCTTGGTTTGATAAGAACAAACTGATTGATTATGTCCCATCCGACCACACTTAATGCATAACAAATTTATACCTTCATATAAAATAATTTATTTATGATGACCAATAAAAATATGAGTGCATAGTGGTTGATCCAATGGAACCTGAACACACAACCTAGCATAACGTCCCCTTATTGTTGAAGATGTACAATTATCAATAGCTAATAATTTCTCAATTTTATTTCTCAATTTCTGCAAAATCTGAAAATCATAAAATTCGATTGGTAATTCAGGTAAACGTAGCCAAATAGCGGAGTAATTTATTTTTATTTCAGAAGCCATAAACTTTGGCTCCCATTAGCGCACAGATAGGAAATGATTTAGTATAAACCAAGGTCCATCTTGTATAGCATGAATCATATTTTCCTCCTTTTGGAATTTAAGTAAGTAAAAATCAGGTCCTAAATCTATAAGCGGTAGATTTTCAGTAGGTTTGCATAAGGCGTAAATTTTTTTTCTTAGTAATTGGTGGCCAATTTTTTGACCATACAGCTTTATAATCACTGCATGTTTCCATAACTTATAAATTCTTTCCTTTTCGTCAAGAGAAAGTGGAATGAAGATGTTTGGATCAGTTGGTGCTTCCAATTCATCATTTATAACCTGAGTAAAGGAATACGGGTCATTTGAAGTAAATGTGGAAGGTGATATATTATTTGAAAGTAGAGTATTTAGAACACACATAACAAAATTAAAATGGATCACTAATAAATTAGCTTTTTCTAGTGCTAATATATGTTCAGTGTTAACGGTAACTCATCTTTATTCAAGTGCTTATCTATGCATTTTTTAAGATTTTTCTACCAGCTTCTTTGGTAATGTTACTATGTTTCATTCAAATATTTGGTGATGTAGTATTGTTAATGTGTTGCGGTTTCTGTAATGATCTCATCGATTATTTTAAGCTCTAGCATTTTTGTTTGAGGCCTTGAGTAGCGGGATATGATGCATTATGACTTGCGTATATAGATGATTTTGGTTTTCGAGGGGTTCGGGATTGATTTGGAAGAGTGATTCTCAATTTGGCAGCTTTAAGTTGGAAGAGTTGACCAAGGTTTGACTTTTAAGTAAACGACCTTTCCTAGAAGGTTTTGGATCTATTTGTCGAAAGTTGGCAATTTGAAGGTTTGGAGAGTTCATAGGTTTGATCGGGAGTTGACTTTGGTGTTTTCAGAGTCCGGATGGTGTTCTGAAACTTTCGTTAGGTTCATTTAGTAAATTAAAACTTGTGTGCAAAGTTTGATCGTTTCATAAGGAGTCATCTTGATGTTGGAATGATAGATGTTATTATGAGAAAACTTGATGAGAGGTAAATGATTATCTCAATTACCCATGATGTCCAGTGATAACGCCAAACTATGCCTTATAAAAAGACACACACGGACATAGCAAATATAGTCTGAGTAATTATGCCCAGAGTCGAACCACAGAGAATTAACCTATCAATTACTTTTGTCGAACTTACTAAATTTACAAAATCAATTTCCCCAAACTTTGTAATTCATAGTTGATGATATATCTAACAACTAAACTGAAAATAAATAACAACTGAAAGTTAACTAAGCTTGCTTGTATATAATTGGAATAAGGTCTAAGGTAATGGTTTCCCCCGTTGTTGATTTCCATGGTTGAATATGTTTTATAACTGAGATTTAGTTGTCTCCATCAATCATGAACGCTCCAACTATCATAAATATTTCTCAAGCAATTATGATAATTTACTAGACAAACTTTCTCAAGATACGCTAGCTAGATTCACATTACGGTTCACTTAGATTGCATCTGAGGTATCGTTATCTCTAATCCAACCTCTAAACCCTCGGTTATGACTCTCGTCTATACTCCGTAAGTGATGTTGTTCATACAATCACCTAAATATGCACACTCTCTCAAGCAGATACATACTAATAGGGGCGGATAATTGAGGGCCCTTTCAACTAACCACAATCAAAATGTAGATGAATAAATAGAGATTAACAACCAATTAAAAACTATATTAATATAATAACTAAGTCATCCCCAACGGGTTTCACCAAAACCTTAGATTAAAGTATTTAGCTACTCATAACAACGTAAGATAAAACTACTAAATTATTCATAATGGAAGAATTGCAAGAAAAATAGAAGAGATAAAGAACTATGATGTTTTGGGTGATCTCTCACACTTGTTCTTCTTCCAAAAGTTATCTCAAAATAAGTCTAAACTCTCTTGGGCGAGTTTCTACATCTTATAAGGGTTTTACCAAAAGTTTTCCCGAATTGACACTTTGGCCCTTAAATTTCTGGATCGTGAACAGTTCTTCGCGGCCGCGGCGTGGACTGCGGTGAACACTGCTATAACGACCCAACAGGTTGTTTTGAGAAAATAAGCTCCGTTCAGCGGCATAAGGTCTAGAACAGCTTCGGAATATGAGTATCGACTTGCGTGCATGGTGGAATTTGACTTTCGGATGGTTCAGAGTCAAATTGAAAGAAAGAATCTAGTTTTGGAAGTTAGAACGGTGAAAAGTTGACCGGAATTGGACTTTTGGTTAAACGACCCCGGAATGTGTAGTGGATGATCTCAACAACTTTGTATGGTAATTTTTGGACTTAGGCGCGCGTCCGGATTCAGATTTGGAGGTCCGTAGAATGAATTGAGGCACTTCGGCGAAAGTTGAAGTTGGAAAATGAAGAAGTTTGACCCACAGTTGACTTTTGGGATATCAGGATCGGAATGCGATTCCGAGAGTTGGAACAGCTCCGTTATGTTATTTTGGACTTGTCTGCAAAATTTGGCGTCATTCCGAGTTGAATTGATACGTTTCGGCATGAGATTCGTTATTTGAAGATTTGGAAGTTCATAAGCTTGATTTTTTGTTTGATTCGTCATTTCGATGTTGTGTTATGTGATTTGGAACTTCGAGCGAGTCTGTGTTAGGTTATATGACTTGTGTGTGTGATTAGACGGGGCCCCGGGGCCTCGGGTGTATTTCGGATGTTTAACGGGGCATTTTCGTGTTGAAAAGTGTTGCAGCAGCTGAAGGCTTCTAGTATTTTCGCTTTTGTGGCTTGGGAACAGCAGAAGCGGAGCCGCAGAGGAGGCTTGGGCAATCACAGAAGCGGACTCTAGTGTTCCCCCAATTTTTCCGCAAAAAAGCGGACGACCTTTCGCAGAAGCGATCTCGCATCTACGAGATTCCCATAGAAGCAGCCCCTGGAGCGATCAACGGAAACCGCAGAAGCGGTCTTGGAACTGCAAAAGCGGTACTGCGGAAGCGGTTAAATGACCGCAGAAGCGAAAATGTGTCTGGGCAGAATAAATCATCCCAAATCGAGGCTTTCACCATTTTTATCACATTTTGACTTCTAGAGCTCGGTTCTTGGCGATTTTTGAAGATATTTTCACCTGGGCGACTTGGGTAAGTGCTTCTCACTCGATTTAGACCAATTTTCATGAACCTCCTCTTAATTTCATCCTTTAATTTTAGATTTTTAATGACAAATGGGTAGAACTTTATAGACCGAATTATTGAGTTTTGAGGGGGCGTTTGACCTCCGATTTGAGAGATTTTTATATGGTTAGACTCGTGAGAGTACGAGAGTTCTGAAAATGTTAAATTCATCCGGTTCCGAGATGTTGGCTTGAGGGGAAATTTGGTCATTTTGCCTAATTTTGCGCTTTAGCTTTTAATTAAATAGTAGAATCAGTTGCTTGAGATGTTATTTACAATGTGTGATTTAATTGAATAGATTTGGGCCATTTGGAGTCGAGTACTCATGGCAAGAACGCGGTTGCTAGTTGATTTTAGCCGGTTCGAGGTAAGTATCTTGCCTAACCTTGTGTGGGGGACTTCCCTTAGGATTTTGAGTCTTCTTTGTTGATTGTATTCCTTGTACGCGAGGTGACGAGTGCGTGCTCGGATTTATTTGTGGAAAATTGCCCCTTTTAGGTTCTTAGATCCCTGGAATCACCGAATATGAAGTTTTTCTTGATACGATTGAGTTCCTTGTTATTAGTTTCACCTCTACATGTCTTACTTGGAATTTACTTGCCCTTTTTGGTTTATTCTTGTTGCCTAATTGACTTTTACCTGTTTAACTGTAGACAGTTGTCCTTCTATAGTCACATTATCATTCCTAACTGCTTGTCTTTATTTGGAAAGCATTATTTCTATCTCTCGTGTAATTAATTGGTCTTAATTGGAAAGAAGTTAGATATCCTATGTTTAGTTGATATTTTCCTTAATTGCAATTATTTGATTCATGTTAACTTCCTTGTTATTGAACTGCGTATTATGGAGTCGTTGCTTCGTATTATCCCTCCTTTGTTGAGTTGTTCTCATTGCGCTTAGCATTTTCCTGTTACGGTTATTCCTTGTGAATTAGTTGTACCGTCTTTTGGTGGACGAAATTTCTTCAGTTCATTCTCTTGCTTTGTTCCTGTATACATTATCATTTGTTGTGTTGTACTTGAGATTGTGATGCACGAGGTTTCTGCCGTGCGGTTATGGATATTGTGATGCTCGAGGTTTTTGTCGTGCGGTTGTTGATACTGTGATGCACGAGGTTTCTTTCGTGCGGTTGTTATTGAAGGGTTGCACAAGGTATTTGCCGTGCTGTTATTGTTATTGATGTTTTGCACATGCGGCGTAATAAGGCGGGATATGTTATATGCTTATATATGGGTTGCGCATGTGGCAGAATAAGGTGAGAACATTGTAATGCACGTGTGGCAAAATAAGGCGGTGCCTATTATCTTATTATTTGCACACGTGGCGTAATAAGGTAGGCTATGTTAGGGGTTGATTGTAAAGAATTGTGACGGCCTGTGGAGGCATTCCATTTATTTAATATTGTGATTGTGGGTTGTTTACCTGCATGAGCTTTACAGCTTGGAAGTTGTGAGGAAATATTCGTACGTGTAGTCTGTTCTCCTTTTCATGTTTACTAGTTGGGAAAATTCTTGTCAGAAACACTTGCACAAGCATACACGTAGTTGGACACCCTATTAGAGGTGAATTCCTTCTGATTTTGTTAAGGGTGGAGATATGCCCTTGTTCATCCATTATATATGTGAGAGTGGTCCTAGTTAGCCAGTTAGTTGTCAGCATGACCGTGAGATTGATGGGGCACAGGATGCCAAGTGTTAGGTTTCAGATGTTGGGTTTCTCGTGAGTTGTGGTTTGTCAGAGATTTTTGGTAGAATTGTGGGAAGAAGTTGATCAAGCCCTTTTGTGAATATTATTGTAGGATATGAGTTATTGACTTGATTTCCCCCTTGCTGTGTTGTGACCTTAGGATTTGGATTATGATTCTGCCGTCATTTCGTATCATCCTTTATTATATTCTCATTGTTAATTGTTGTCCTCTTTTCCTTATTGGAAATTGTAGCATTTTTGTCACTCATGCAGAATTTACATATATATATATGTATCGGTTCCATTATTCCTATGATTATACTCCTTATTTGACCGGTAGGTGCCTTGACTGTTTCTTATCACTACTCCACCGAGGTTAGTCTTGATACTTACTGGGCACCGCCATGGTGTGCTCATGCTATTCTTCTTCACATTTTTGTTGTACAGATACAGATACTCCCGTTCAGTTCTGTTAGCCTGGGAAACAAGCATTCTTTAGAGACTTCGAGGTATATCTGCTACGTCCGCAGACCGAAGAGTCACTTTCTATCTTCTGTAATAAGTATAGTTCTATCAGTATTTTCCTTTTGGATAGATATTCTTGAGTCAGAGCCTCTTATGTATCTCTTAGCTTGTGATTTGTGAGTTTCTGGGTTTTGGGAATGTTGTTAGTTTCGAGAATTGTTGTGGTATGTGCCGAGCTGCACCTTAAACACCGTTCGATTTTACTAGTTCAGTTTTATTTACTTTCTTCCACAATTATGGTTTATCTTCCGCGTTGTTAGGCTTACCTAGTCGTAGAGACTAGGTGTCATCACGACATGTTCACGGAGGGTGAACTGGGGTCGTGACAGCTGCCTGAGCCTATTTTTGTGTTTTGTCTCCGCGTTCTGCTCCGCTGTCCACCGCGGTCGCGGTGGACTTTTGTCCAGTCATTTTCTTTTGCTCTTTTGTGTTCGGGTACTTCTTGAGTGGGTGTTTTCTTCACATTATTGCTTCCAAACACTTCATGTTGCTTCCTCACATATAATATTCCTTGCGAAACCAATTAACACCATTTAAAGCATTTTATTGGCAAATTACCTTATAAAACAACAACAAAGCATAGGTAATTAAGGTGTAAATATCAACTATATAGCCTATTATCAACACCCCATACTTAAATTATTGCTAGCCATCGAGCAATTCACCACACTCCATCAAAATTCCTTCCCTATGCTTTTCCTTCAATGACTCACACCATGAACATTTTACAAAAGATACACCTAGTAGTGAGCAAACTTTTACCTCAAGAATCAAATCTTTCGTACCCCGTAACATTTGCACTTACTCAAACCACTCTACACAAGAGTCAAGACGTACCTTTCCTTTGTGAATCACGTGCACTCACATCACACAAGAGAGTAGTTCCATATATAATGATAGTGATAACAATTAGGAACTAAAATAGACAGAATTCGCTCACTCTCCAAAAAGAACATTCGCATGCCACAAAGAAGCACCATAAGTTTGCCCGTAGTGTAGTACTCGACTAATCGAGCTCATTCAATCTTGGATCAATTAGGACTTTATTTGGTTGTAATGTAGGCTACGGGACGGGTAGGATACATTTAGATATAATAGTGACTACACCTCCCTAAGTACTTTAATACATACATTTTAACATTCAAACCCCATACTTATGTCAAACCAAATCCACCTTCACATCAATGTAAATTACTGCATTCTTCTTTAAGCACATTTATATCAAGAGCCACCACTTACCAAGGAAATATTATTATTATTATTATTATTATTATTATTATTTTTTTTTTTTTTTTTTTTTTTTTCAATTCAAGTGGATCTTCCTTTTTCAAAACAGTGCACCTTTCTCCTTATTCAATTAGTTCCACTCAAAAGCCAAACCAACCACCCCACACTTTAACTTTTACAAAGTTCATAACAATTCAAGTGCTTATGAGATATGAAAAGGTTCAAATAGATGGTTAATTCAAACAAATGGGTAAGGCTTGTAATGTGGTTGCCAAATAAAAAGGATTATAGTCTCAACGGGGTTAACTACGATACATAACAATTATATGGGTAAAATATACATATCTGGCTCAACCAAGAAATGTCTATATCACTTCTAAAACTGAATGAAGTTACTATTTCGCTTTGCAAACACACAAGGCAAGTTCTAGGCATCAAATGTACAGCATGGAATACAGTAACACTCACACACACATGGAACATGACTCCCTCTGAATTAGTTTATCAAGACATTCTGTTTGAGTATTCAAGTTAGGTACAAACGTACAATTTTTAAGGCACTTAAATAAGATTCAACCCTTGAAGCTAAGCGCTACACTCTAGCGTCTATCGTGTTCAGGTGTAAGAACGCTAAGGGTTTTTTTTCCTTCAATTTTAAGCTCGTCACCCATTAATCCTAACCTAAAACAAAAAACAGAAAGTCTACCTATACCCGGTTCAAGCTAAACCCTTAGAAAAGAACCGTGGCCCAAAGAAAAACCAAGGGGGAGTTACTACACTACCTACAAAAAATCTTTTTGGTATTTTCTCTAGACTAACTTCCCTCAAGAAAATTGTCTAAAGGATCCGTCATCAGGAAGAGTCTCTATATTCCACTTTTTTTCTCGACTTAGTCCCTCAAGAACCCCGTCAAAAGAGATCTGTCGTCGGGACAAGTCACTTACTATTTCTCTTTCTACTTACCTAATGAACTACTATTCTAAAATCAAAACAATCAAAGCAAACTGTTAATTATTACAATTACCAACATACAATGAAGTATCCCCCACCCCACACTTAAAACAAAGACATGTCCCCATGGCTTGACAATAAAAAAAAGTGAGGTAAAGGAACTTCCCCGAAGAATCACTCTTGATCTGAAAAATTGTGTCTGGGTTCACATTGCAGGAGCGACCTAGAGCTCTCAACCATCCCATGAATTTCTTTTCCGACTTCACCTGTGGGTCAGCCACCACATCAATATGGGTACCGAAGTCAGCGACGGAGGTTCGTAGCCCAGTCATCTCCTGCTCTAAAGCGGCCATGCGAGTGCTCCGGCATGGTTGTGATGGTCCTGCCTCGTCCCCTCTCGGAGGAGCTATGATCTCAGTAACCCCAGCATCATCATCAAACTCATCAGATGAGTCATCACTATGTGGCACCGACACTCTTCCCTCTAGTCTAATTTTCTTCACTCGGAAAGGAGCCTTTAGAGGTAATTTCCCGTCAACTTGAAGATTCTCAGGCACCCTAGCAAGGCAGCACAGTCGAGTGACTAGTGAAGGGAAATAGTGGCCTTTGATTACCTTCGGCAATCTAATAAACATTTCGTCATGGAGGACTCGGGAGACATCAAACCCTTGGTGAGTCATAAAGTAGTAGATCATAGCGGCCCGTGGCCCATTCACATATGTGGTATTGCTGGATGGTAGCAGACGAGTGTTGATGACAGTGAGCCAACACTTGGCCTCCCAAGTAAGAGACTGTGAGTGTAGAGTCATCGGTTATGCTACCCATTTGGGCATTCTGCCAGGTATACAGATTACCTCCTGAAGTTTCTCCCAGTCAACCGTCGGGCGATGAGACATGATGTAGTGATCTTCACCAGTGAATGTGGGGAGGCGATACGCTCCGTGGATGGCCTCTATAGAAGCATTAACTCGGATGTTGCGCACAGTCACAACCCCCTCCTCGTTTTCTGGAAAATTTGCATAAAACTCTCGCACTAGCTGAATATTGGCCTCCTCGGGAGCCTCAAAGAAGATGTCCAGCTGACACCTCCTTAGTTCATTAAACATATTGGGGCACTCTTTCACCAATGCCGTCCGATCGATATGGACCTCATGGAGTAACTCTTTGCAGCTTTCTGATTATACCTTGCCTCTATTGATTGAGAGACAAACCGATTGCTATCAAACTGAGGGGAACTGGCTTGGCCCCGAGCTCGTGAGGAGCCTCCAGGACCACTAACAGAGGACCCGGTGTTTTTTCTCTTACAGAATGAACTCATAGTACCTGTCAAAACAGAGAAATGCGTATTAGGATGAGCCTAAAATGTGTGACTATGGGTGGTTACTCAGACTTCACCACAACCATGTCACAACATCTCCCTTATATCTCCATTGAGGCAATTTCCCAAACACATTGTGGACAAGGCAATTATCTTCATATTCATGGCCCATGGGAATCAAGAAAACTTCCCCAATTCAAATATTCACTAAACCCACACACCTCACACTTGCTACAAACAATCACCCACCAATGACACCCTTTCAATATTCAATACACAGCCCCTTCACCAATATATGCCAACAAAAACGAAATTACACTAGAAAAGAAGAAGAAAAAGCTGAACAAAAATCCTAGCACTAATACTACATTATAACAACATTGAACTAGCATACAACACAAAAGATAGAAGGAAAAGAGATCCGGG